>BQNB010008446.1:7454-33598 GCA_026074375.1 Tanacetum coccineum
AACAAATTAGACTATTGTTTGATACAAGTACATTATAATTGAAAATCACGTGTGATTTTCTAGTGATTTGTGAACGAAACTTACTTTGAAAATTCATGTGTGATTTTTCATTACTGATTTGTAACATGTAAGTTATCTGAAATCACATGTGATTTTTGACTACTCGTTTATCACATAAAATTACATTTACAATTATAAAAATTCCTTTGCAAGTACACGTGTAAAAACTTGTGGCACGTCACAAAATGAAGATAAAAAATCTATAATAAATCAACTCCTCGATAGTCAAACTTGGTTCAAAATCTTACATAACATGTACTAACCAATAAATTTGAAGAAATACTAAAGAAATGGATGATACATCTTTCAAACTAGTGAATTTGCTCTTGAGCTCTTTTTAATACTTAATTTGCGTTTTTGTATGTTGCTTCACTAACCGGCCATTCATCTTTAATAATACTACTCACATTCTTTTTCTAAATTTTCATATGTCCTGAATATGAGCAAAATGGCTGCAAATGTATCCTTTTGAATGGGTTAAAGGGGTGTGAGTGTCGTCTTTGCTCCACGACACTCGGTCTCAAGTGAATTTTTTTAGTAGGAACCAAATCAATTGGCTTATGATAAAGCGCTTCGTTCTTTTACCAAATATCGAGTTCGGGATATCAGAGGTGGAGTTGCCATAAAGTTGAGGCCGGTGTAGAATACAAAGATTGTTCCAACTATCACAATGGCGTAACATGAAAGTGCCAACGCCCATTACCCGAAGACAAAATAAAGAACACAAATATTAGATTGCATAACAATTACTACTACTAAGTATTAACATACGTTATCTAATAGGATTCAGTGATTTAAGTAACAGGAGAACTAGAAGTGGCATTTTGGTTACTTTCCAACTTAAACATGTCAAATAAAACATATAGCTAAAAGGAATGGGTCAGTGGGTGGGAAGTCATTTGAAGTGCATTTACACATCCAAAAAAGTTTTATTTGAAAGATTTAGAATGTTCGTTTAACTATATATTATATTTTAAATCAGACCGGTGTCCCAAAATGGGTGTTAACCGGTCCTCGTGGGTTTCGCCACGGTTATAATATCATTGCGTACGTGTGATATGACTCATAAAAGTTTAGGGAAATACATTTCATTTAAGAGATACACCTAACTTGATTCTATTTCTTACAACCAACATAACTATATACATTAGGAACAGAGGCCGATGTTCCAAAATAGCAAAATGTAACTTCAAATAGATTGAAAGTACAAGTGGTGTATCCTAGTTAATTCTCATCATGTGTGATATATACACGAAACATCATATGTGATATATACACGAAACAACTTATTTACAAAAAACCTATTCCTAAAACTAGTTTTAAACGAGATAAAAAAAGCTTAATTCTCATAACAAATCAACATCACAATAACACTTGATATACAATAACAAAACTTCAAATAATTATAAAATAAAAATTAACAAAATTACAAAAATAAAACATAATATAAACATATGTGAGCTTATTGTAGCATTTTGTGATTCTTCAATGTTTTTGTAAGCAATAAACTCTTTCATATACTGAACCGTAACATCATACTGTTGCAACAATAATATCCTCCATTATTCGATTCGACTCTCTCGCAACCATAATTTCTTCGACCATTTGATTTGAATCCATAGTTTTTATACAAAATCTGAATCAAGTTAACTTATAATATGATCAAATAGCTTCAATTTTGATATTTAATTATTAGATTGTAATCGATTACCTTGATGAACCGGCTAAAAATCCAATCTGATATAAAATTGTTGTTGTTGATTAATGTGATGGTAACATTGATAATGAATAGAGAAGATTGTGATGATCAATTAATGATTTGATTATCAAAATTAGGTTGAAAAGATGTTATAGCAGTTACCATGGAAGAAAGGGATCGGAGAGGGAAAACGTACTAATATGTGTTTGTGTGTGTTTTTATGAGTGATTAACTGATGGTAGTTTTGATATTTTATTTAAATAGTTAACGAAAATACCCTTGTAGTGTAAATTATTAATGTAATTTTATCCATCAGATGATATGAAGATGAAGGGTGGGGATTGATCCCTTAGTATCCAATTAAAGTTTGGTATCCAAATGAACTTAAATCTATTTATGCATGGTTAGTTTTTAAATAATAAAGGACTTGGTAAAAGTGTATGACCGATTCAAGGGATATGTACATTACATGGGATAGGGCATGGTCATTAGTTTGTACCGGTTCTTTAGGAGAGTTAGTTTTTAGTGTTATTATATACCCATGTTCTTTACTTGTAAGGCTATAAATATAGCCATTTATCCATGAATGAAGATAACCCTTTTTCACATTTTCCTTTATCCTCTGGATACTCTCATAACCTGTAAAGTGAGTTCGACACGTGGTGCCAGAGGTGAGTTAGATTAAAAGGCGGGTTTGAGAATTGGTTTCATGTAAAGGTGTAGCCCTTTGATTCAGGGCATACGCAGCAGGGAACCGTGTGCTCTTTGATCAGGCTTGTTCCAGGTGGAGAGAGTGTAACACCCCCATTTTTACATATAGCAGCGGAAGCTAATCTGGGGTATTACTTCATGGATACAACAATCATAATCATAGAAAACAAAACGGCCCCTAAGCTTTTAATTATTTACGTCTTTTTTATATAATAAACTTTATTTATCAAATATATACCACATATGTACCGACATATTCAGATCAAAAAATACCCGCGGAAAGATTTTCGCATTGCGAACAAAAAGAGCCCAATATTGCAATGCTTCCGACATACGCACGATTTTATAAAAAATGTTGAAGTTTAATATAAACAGAAAAAAAAGAAAATTTGCACAACGTACCCTCAACTTTAACTATTTACGAATTTTTTATATAATAAACTTTACTTATCAAATATATAACACATATCTACTGATTCATTCAGATAAAGAAATACCAACGGAAATATCTTTTAACTGCGAACAAAACGAGCCCAATATTGCAATGCTTCCGACATACGTACGCTTTTATAAAAAATGTTGAAGTTTACTGTATATATATTTAAATAAATATATACTTTCAAAAGACACCCTAAACTACCTAATAGCTTTAAAATAAACTACAGGGATCAGAAACGTACAATTCTATGAAAGTTTAAATTATATAAATAACGTATACTTTTTTCAATGCTCAGTGAAATAAAAATTCACGTGCTGCATACAAGTCAGCCCCGCCGCAACGCACGTACACATTCCCACTCAATATCCATTCAAAATCGATTCGCAAAAAATTATACCCCGCGGCAACGCGTGGGCTATCTTGCTTATTATATATTTACTCAAAAATGTCATTAAACGATGTCGTTTCACAAAGGCCCATTCATGCATTTTTATTTGGGCTAATTTCCATGGCCACACTACTTCTCATGACTCATATTAAAAAAAATTATATAGCCAAAAAAATAAGCCCTTAAACATGAGGCCTAACACAAAAGCTCATATAACAAAAAAAACCATTAAACATGAGGCCGAAAAAATAAACCCGCACAAAATACAAAATAAACTGCCCGACACTTACCCAAAATAATAATAACCCGCAAAAAACACATTCATACACCTTAATGATTGCGAAAATATTCAAAATAAACTGTCCTACACTTACCCAAAATAATAATAATAATTTAATAGAACTTGAGAATGATGCGGTGACTTCATAAGCCCGCATGACAAATGAGCTTATTTTATAAACCGACTTATTTTAAAAGCTGAAGCCTTAATAAGCCCCCCAACACACCCTTTATGTTGTACACTATGGTCCGACTAATGCCACCCAACCAACTTTCTATAAAAAAAACTAAACTATCTTATCTTTTCCTACAACATATCCTTCCAAAGCAAATTATCTCACACAGCAATCAAAATGAGCAAGATAGTGCAAGTACCTTATGATGCTACAGTGAAGCTGATGACAGCTTCACTTGAGCGTAATCTGCTTCCAGATGCTGTTATTAGAAAGCTCACTAGACTTCTTCTTGCTGGCAGACTTCGTTCATGTTTTAAACCAACATGTCATGAGCAACTTCAAGAGCTTTTAGCTTTTGTGCATTGTATGATATTCCTAATTCTAGCTACTTGTTGGTTTTCATTCATATATTCATATGTGTGTTGCTTCAATACCAATTATACTAAAGTACTCACTTTTGTATTGAGTTAACGAATGTATCTTGCTATTGTTGGTAAAAAAGACTAGTGGTAACAAAATGCAGGTTGCTATTAGTGATACGATTCATCGAAGGGACGGGGGTTCACGGGATACTTATGGATTTTTGCCGTGCAGTGCTAATTTTTTTATAAAAGTATCGGTTTCTTCCGATATGCGCCTGGGACAAAATATTTGTGTTCCTAGCCTTCTTTGTTTTTTCTTAAATGAACCCGGTAAATATTTTCGTTTTGGTTTCTTCCATAGTTCAGTGTATGATATTGTAATTGGTATTTTTGGGGATAAAAAAAACTTGGATGGTCTTTACCACTAATTTGTATTTTACGCAAGTAACCGTTATTAGACTTGGAAGGTGTTCTATGTTGATGAGAGTTGTAGCTTAGAGAAATTTGTTGAATTAAATGATGAGACTGTTATGTAAAAGTAGTTTTATAGGAAGGAAGAAAGGTCATTGTTAGAAGATGTAAAGTAGTTGGTGAACATATGCATGCCCGTATCTGGATAGTTGCCTTATCGGAACGTACTTCGAAAATAGTAGTATGTAATAAGAAGTTACACGTATGTTGCCGTGATTGTAAACAAATGTAAGTAGTACGCTACCATCATCAGTGAACATGTGAAGTTTCTTGCTAATCCGAGCAATTAACCTTTAACCAGTTACATGAGTGAGGCTTATTTGAAATTCTCCCCAATTAGCTTCTAAAGGTTTTTGTTTTAGATCCATTGATATTGACTTTGACAATGTTACCAGTAGTGGGGGGGTTTTAACTAAAAAGTCCAATCTTATGTTAAGGAGTTAGAAATTGGATCGATATAAGTTCTGAGTTAAACATATAAATCGATTTACTTGGTTTGTACGTATGGACTCATGTGATTCCTTTACTTATTTGTGGTTTAATATGTTGTGTTGCAGCATTAAAAGAAATGCCTATAGCCGTGAAGACTGAAGACGCAAAAGCCCAACATTATGAACTGCCTACCGCCTTCTTCAACCTTGTTCTTGGAAAGAATTTCAAATACAGGCAACTTTTTATTCCTAACATTCTCATTATTCCCTAAAGATTGATCCCAAATAAGTGAATGTAAACAATTTACCAAACTATAGGGTCGTATATAAATAACATTGTTTTTTTGCAGATATGGCCATTCAAATTGTTTTTCTAAATATTTTACCAATGATAGCATGTTGCCGATTACACTTTGACTACTTAACTACTTTTCAACTGGTTTGACTCATCACACTTATGCCTGTTTGGTCTATTGCAGCTGTTGTTATTTCAAAGACAAAACCAGCACATTAGAAGATGCCGAAGAAGCAATGCTGCAGCTTTACTGTGAAAAGTCGCAACTGCAAGATGGGCACACTGTTCTTGATGTCGGGTGTGGTTGGGGGTCTCTAAGTATATACATTGCAAAAAAGTATAGTAATTGCAAAGTTACAGGAATTTGCAATTCTGTCACTCAGAAAGCACATATTGAAGACCAATGTGGGTAAGCTCTTGCATCTAGTTTTAGCAAGTTGTATACTCATTCTGAAACCGGATTACAGAATCATAGAATAAAAAGTTAAAATCGGTGTTTCAACACACAGGAAACTTGGTCTGAAGAATGTGGAGATCATTGTTGCAGATATTAGCACATTTGAAATGGAAGGATCTTATGACCGGATATTTTCCATTGAAATGTTTGAGGTATAGAAAAATGTGTTGATTTCTTTTTCTTCTGCAAAGTGTTTGATGCTTTTGGTTGATATTGCTTTTCTTTCTTTTTCTTATTGGCTTTTGCAGCATATGAAAAATTACAAGGATCTTCTAAAGAAGATATCTAACTGGATGAAAGTGGATGGTTTTCTCTTTGTTCATTTCTTCTGCCATAAAACTTACGCTTACCACTTTGAGGTAATTCTTGTTTTAAATAGCTAATATGTGGATGTGATTTATGTTGATAGGGCCTAATCAATTAAGATCATCCTATTGGTATTTGTCACTTCTCAGTGATTTATGTTATAACAAAGCTTTGATGGGTTGATGGCTACTCGTGCAGGATGTCAACGAAGACGATTGGATAACTAGATACTTCTTCAGTGGTGGTACAATGCCTTCCGCAAATCTACTACTTTATTTTCAGGTGGGAGTTCCTACACAACCTCTTCTTTAATCATTGATAACTATGTTAGTGGCAGTCTCATCCCATTTACTTATGAATGATTTAATTTTAACTTAAGTTCTAGCTCAAACGGGTCATAAGAAAATGGAAAAAATAGTGTTATTAGTCAACCTGACCCGTAATTGTAAATTACTCATTTCAGCCAGAACCTTGACTATTAAACTACCTCTAGTATATGAAATGCTGATGATTATTCTATGGCAGGATGATGTTTCTGTGGTCGACCATTGGCTTGTGAACGGGAAACATTATGCACAAACAAGGTAAATAGTGAACATACATTTTTTCCTAAGTTATTCTATATGGAAAATTATATCAGTTGATGAGTAAAAAGTTCTTTAAGATTGGTTTGTGTATCTTATGTTTCATTTGCAGTGAAGAGTGGCTAAAGAGAATGGATAACAACATAAAGGCGATAAAGCCAATAATGGAGTCAACTTATGGCAAAGATTCAGCAGTCAAATGGACGGTGTATTGGAGAACATTCTTTATATCTGTTGCTGAACTATTTGGTTACAATAATGGAGAAGAATGGATGGTCACACATTACTTGTTCAAGAAAAAATGATCTGCAGGTCTTATTTGCGGAAGTAAAATTATACCCTATAATATGTTTGTTCTGTTGTGTGTATCAGAGTAATAAAGATCTCAGTTGCATGTCCTTTGGTAACACATTCGGCTGATTAGCTACGAAATCAGGTAGGTGGTAATAGTACTTTTCTTAGTAGTGGTGCTAGTAGTCGATGTAAGACGTGTGCCCTTGTTTTCGTTTCAGTAATTCTCGCACATTTTGGTGTGTAATTACTCGTCACTAATCAGCATGATTGGTGATTGTGTTCTCAAGTTTTTGGATTCAAATGAGCATAGATTGTGTGACTTGGTGTGTTTTCGAGTAATGAGCAATGGCCTTGGCACATTTGACTATTTGAGTCACAAAGAGACACACAGTTGCACAAGTATAGAATAAAAAAACTAGGGGTGTGCACGGTTCGGTTTGATTCAGATTTTGGCTAAAACCGAAACCGAACCGAAATATTCGGTTTTTATAAAAACACAAACCGAAACCGTTCGATTTTTGGTAGTTCAGTTTTTTCGGTATATTATCGGTTTCATTCGGTTTTACGGTTTTTTGGGTTTTTAACCATTTATATTTGGGTGTGGCCTATTTATACCAATAAATTTGTTTAACGTAGAAAATGGGTTATACATTTGTACTTTTTTGTCAAACTAAGCCTAATAATGTTTATCCCAAATTTCTACAATTACACATATATAGATGAGATACACATACACATAGTATGATCATTGTGAGATATGTATTGATATATTGTTAAGTAAACATACTACAAGACACTAATAAGATTTTGATAAAACAAGCAAGATACCCGCGCGTTGCCGCGGGGCATAATTTTTTTGCGAATCGATTTCGAATTAATATTGAGAGGGAATGTGTCCGTGCATTGCGGCGGGGCTGACTTGTATGCAACACATATATTTTATTTCACTGGGCATTTTTTTAACAATAACTTTCACAGAATTGTACGTTTCTGACCCCTGTCGTTTATTTTAAAGTTATTAGGTAGTTTAGGGTGTGTTTTGAAAGTTTTTTTTTAAATATATATAGATTAAAAACATTTTTTATAAAATCTTACGTATGTCAGAAGCATTGCAATATTGGGCTCGTTTTGTTCGCAATTCGAAGATATTTTCGCGGGTATTTTTTTTATCTGAATGAATCGGTAGATATGTGTTATATATTTGAGAAATAAAGTTTATTATATAAGAAAGTCGTGAACAGTTAAAAGTTGATGGTACGCTTTGTAATTTTTTTTTTCCTATTTATATTAAACTTCAACATTTTTTATAAAATCGTGCGTACGTCAGAAGCATTTCAATATTGGGCTTGTTTTGTTCGCAGATCGAAGATCTTTCCGATGGTATTTTTTTATCTGAATGAATTGGTAGATATGTGCTATATATTTGATAAATAAAGTTTATTATATAAATAAATCGTAAATAGTTAAAAGTTGAGGGTCCGTTTTGTAACTTTTCTTTTTATATTTTATTTTGGGCCGGCAGATAAAAAAAATTTTACTTTGGGCCTGGTGTGTGGGCTGCAAGTTGGCCCGACGTCAAAATGACGTCGTTTGTGATTGAAAATAGGATATATAGTGTTAGCCTCAAATATTAAGTCAATCTCGGTCTTTATCTTGCTTATGTAGTAATAGGCTAGAAGGGTAAACGGGCTCGTAATCGTAAGCTAATCTTGTACTAGTATCGGGTTTAAACCCATTTGTAATCCCGAGCCCGGCCCATTAAAGCCTAATATGGCCGGCCCCCATTGAGTATAAATACCTCTCTCCAAGTGTGGAGAGGGTGTTGGTCTCATTTGTATTTTGTGCAAGTAAATCAACCATCTCATTTTCTCTCTACTTTCTCTTTTTTGTTTCTCTCTCCAAAATTCTTTCTTTATCTTCTCATTTTATTTTTCTTATTCAAGTATGAAGTGAAGGTGATTATTGGGTTTCAACATTTTGTATCAAGAGCCAAGAGGATCATTATTAGTTGTGTTCGTGTGGTTTAACAATTTTTTTTTGGGTTCAAAATTTTTTTTACATTTAAGAGTGGTTTTAATTTTTCTTTACATTCAAGGTTCTATTTTGTCTAAGGTTTAGAAAGTATTAAAATTCATTTGTAGATTTGTTAGTATCACTTTCGTATTGATTTCATAACATTCGGTAGAAAATACGTAAGTGACAAAGGGATTGACTCTGCTTATCACACGCTTTGGGTATGCTCGCTAGCCACCACAGTTTGGATTCGTGTTCTTAATTGGATGGATCTTCACCCTCCCTCTATCTCGAATTTGAATGGATTATACACTTGGGTTGATGGTCTTTATATGTCGCATAACAAGAAAGCCATCCTGGAAGTTATCTGCGGTGTTGTTCTTTGGTCCTTGTGGAGATTTCGTAACGAGATGATTTTTGGTACTGATCAACCCAAACGTAGTTTATTATTTGATAACATCGTCGATTACTCTTATAGATGGTATTCCTCTAGATGTAATTTGCATTCCATTTCGTGGAACAATTGGATTCAAAACCCTTTAGTGGTTTTCTCTTTGTAAGTTTTCTAGCGCCTTGCTAGTTTAATAAAATTCTGCCGTTCAAAAAAAAAAAAATTAATGAAATGAAGGCTCTTCCAGCTAACAGGAACATATGGAGCAGAGTGAGAAGGCTTGTGTGTGGTGCAGCTGTGTACTACATATGGCAAGAAAAGAACACCTAACGCTCTAATGTTCACAGTGAAACACAATTTTTTTCCCGTATTTTTTAATAGTTTCATACTTTTGACTTATCAAACTTTATAATTTCTGTTTCGCTGTTTTATAACAAAACAAAAATTATAAAAATAAAACTAAATATATAAAAACAAAAAAAATAAAAGGAGATATTACTAACACTTTAGAGGTATTAATAACCTACCCCATGTTTTATTATCCTAACTAGTTGGATACCCGCGCATAGCGGCGACGATAAAAAATGCTAACCCAACTCGTCCCGCAATTCCCTACTCACTTGGTGAATTTGTTTCACAACACTTCGATTGTATATGTGTTTGTTTATTTCCCGTAGCTTTCCCGTAACACCATATTAACATCATTCTCGCATGTATAAAGACTCACACACTCTCTTACCCATCAAACATTGTCTCCAAAAGTATATATCTTTTACAAATAAAATATTTATTCAAATTAAGGTTAAAGTTGTAAAAATATTCAAAATAAACCTACTAAAAAGGTAAAAAACTAAAGACCCATAAAAATATATCAAAATGGATGTTGAATTAAAGATCACAAAATTTTAAAATATATGGTGAAATTAGATCATAAAAAAAAAAATAGATAAAAAGATATGTGAAATTGAAAATAAAAGTGATTTTTTAATTAAGAAGTGACACATGTCATTCTATGATGTGGTTCCTAAAATAAGATGGATAGTCAAGATTATACCTCCTTATCTTAATTTTTAGTGAGACCCACATTGTAAATGCTTTATATAATATAGTTGGTTACCCGCGCATAGCGGCGGTAATAGAAAATTCACTAACTCGACTTTTTACGCAATTTTCAACCCACTTACAACACTTTAAATGTATGTGTTCGTTTGGGTTTCCCGTAGCTTTCCCGCAACACCATATTAACATTAATTTATTCTTTTTTTTTTTTTTTAAATTTTTTTTTTTTGAAAAATTTTTTCTTTTTTTTTTGGTAATTTTTTTCTTCCTTCTTTTTTTTATTTTTTTTTTAATTTTTTTTTTTTTTTTTTATTAATCTTTTTTCTGTTTTTTTAATTTTTTTTTTTTTTTTTTTTTTCTTCTTTTTTTTAATTTTATTTTTTTCTTTTAACTTTTTTTTCCTTTCTTTTTTTTTTTTTTTTTCTTCTTCTATTCTTCTTTTTTTTTCCTAGATTTTTTTTATTTATTTGTCCATTTTTTTTTTCTCTTCTTTTCTATCTATTTATATTGTTCCTTATCTTATATTTTTTATCTTAGATTTTTTTTATTTTATTTCTAAATTTTCTACTTTTTTTTTTTTTTTTTTTCTCTTTTTGCTTTTTTTATTTTTTTTTTTTTTTTTTTTTTTTATTTTTGATTTTTTTTTCTTTAGTCTCTTTTATTTTTTTTATTTTTTTTTCTTTCCTTTTTTTTTTTTATTTGTTTGTTGATTTTTTTTGCTCCTTTTTTTTTCTTCTTTACTTTTATTTTTTATTTATTGTTCTTACTTACTTTTTTTTATTTTATTTTTTACAGTATCTTTTCTTTTTTTTTTTTTTTTTTTTTTTTTTTTTTTTTCTTTTTTATTCATTTTCTTTTTTTTTTTGTTTTATTTTTACTATTCTTCATTTTCCTTCTTTGCTTTTTTTTTTTTTTTTTATTTTTTTTTATTTATTTTTTTTTTTTTTTATAAGGATTTTTTCTCTTTTTTTTGCTTTTTTTTTTTTTTTCATTTTGACTTTTTTTTTCTCTCTTTTTTCTTTCTTTTTTTCTTTTTTTTTTCTTTTATTGGATTATTAATTTTTTTTTTTCTCTTTTACTTTTTTTTTTTCTTTATTTTTTGTCTATTTTTTTTTTTGTCTTTTAGGTTTTAGTTATTTTTTTTGTTTGCTTTTTTTATTTTATTATCCTTTTTTTTTTTTTCATTTTTTTTATTTCCTTTTATTATTTTCATTTTTTTATCTGTTTTTTTCTCTCTTTTTTTTTTTTTTTTTTTTTTTTTTTTTTTTTGTCTTACTTTTTTTTTTTTTTCTTTTTTTTTAATTTTTCTTTCTTTTTTATTTATTTTTTTTTTTTTTTATTTTTTTTTTTTTTTTTTATTATTTTTTCTTTTCATTTTATCTTTTTTTTTTTTTTTTTTTTTTATTTTTTTTTTTCTTTTTATTTTTTTATTATTTTTTCTTTTGTTTTTTTCTTTTTTGTTTTTTTATTTTTTGTTTTATACTTTTTATTTTTTTGTTTTATTTTTATCATTTTTCTTTTATTCTTTTTTCTTTTTTCCTGTTTTTGTCTATTTTTTTTCTACTTCTTTTACTTTTTTTTTGTTTTTTGTTAAATTTTATCTTTTTTTAACTTTCTTCTCTTTTTTTTTTTTTTTTTTTTTACTTTTCTTTTTTAATCTTTTTTATTTTTTTTTTTTCTTCTTTTTTTATTTATTATCCTTTTTTATCTTTTGTTCTTTTTATTTCTTTTTTTTATCGTTTCTTCTCTTTTTTTTTTTATTTCTTTTTTTTTTTTTTTACTTCATTTTTGTCGTTTTTTTTTACTTTTTCTTTATTGTTTTTTTTTTTTTGTTTTTTTTGCTTTTTTATTTTTTTTTTTTTTTTTTTTATATTTTTTTTTTTTCCTTATTTTATTATTTCTCAAATTTTTTTTTTTTCTATTTTCTTTTTCTTTTTTTTTTTTTTTTTTCTCTATTGGCCTTACTTTTTTTTTTTTATTGTTTTCTTTTTCTTTTTTTCTTTTTAATTGTTTTTTTTTCTTTGTTTTTATATCTTTTAGTTTTATAGGCTCTTTTTTTTTTTTTTTTTTTCTTTGGTTTTTTTTTTTTTTTTTTTTTTGATATATTTTTGGTTTTTTTTTTTTTTTTTCTTTCTTTTCCTTTTTTTATTTTTTTTTTTTTTTGTTCTTTTATTTTTTTTTTATTTTTTTTTTTTTTTCTTTTTTTTTTTTCTTTTTTTTATTTTGGTTTTTTTCTTTCTTTCATTTTATTTTTATTTTTATCTTTTCCTCTTTTTATTTTTTTGATTTTTATTATTTTTTTTTTATTTTTTTTTCTTTTTCTTTTTTTATTTTTTTTTTGGTTTTTTGTTGTTTTTGTTTTCTTTATTTTTTTTATTTTTTTTTTTTTTTTAGTTTTTTGTTTTTTTTTTATGTTTTTTATTTTTTTTTTAGTTTATTCTTTTTTTTTTTTATTTTTTTTATTATTTTTTTTTTTTCTTTTTTTTTTGTTTGTAAATTTTCTTCTTTTTTTCTTTTTTTTTTTTTTTTTATTTTCATTTTTTTTTTTTTTTTTTTTAGGGTACTTTCTTTGGTCTTCTTTTTTTTTTTTTTTATTATATATATTTTTGTTTTTGTTATTCTTTTTATTTCATTTTATTATATTTCGTTTCTTTATTTTTTTTTTCCTCTAAAGTTTCATCTTTTTTATTTTGTTTTTTTTTTCTTAGTCGTTTTTTTTTTTTTATTTTTTATTTGTTACTTTTCGTTTTATATTTTTTTCTTCTTTTTTTGCCTTTTTTAGTTATTTTTTTTTTTTTTTATTTTTTTAGATTCTTTTTGTTATTTTTTTTTTTTTTTTTTTTTTTTTTTCTTCTTTTTATGTTTTTTCTAATTGTTATTTTTATTACTTTTTTTCTTTTTGGTTTTTTTTTTTGCATTTTCTCTGTCTATATTTGATCTTCTTTATTTTTTTTTAATTTTTGTTTGAGTTCTTTATTTGTCTTTTATTTTTAATTTTTTTTTTATTTTTATTTTTTTGTTTTTTTCTCTTATTTTTTTCTTTTTTTCCTTCTTTTTTATTTCTCATTAAAAAGTTTTTTTTTCTTTTTTTTTTTTTTTTTAGTATTTTTTCTTTTATTTTTTTTTTTTTGTGTATTTTTTTTTTCTTGCTTTTTTGTTTATGCTTTTTTTTTTATTTTTTTTTTTTTTTTTTTTCTTCTTTTATTTTGTTTTATTTTTTTTTTTATTTTTTTTTAGTTGTTTTTTTCTTTTATTTTTCTCTTTTTTTATTTTTTTTTTATTTTTTTTGTTTTTTTTTATTTTTTCTTTTTTTTCTCTATTTACTTTGTTTTTTATTTTATAGATTTTTTTTTTCTTCTTTTTTTTTTTTCTTGTTGTTTTTTTTTTTTTTTTCTTATTACTTTTTTTATTTTTTTTATTTTTTTTTTTACTTTATTTGCTTATATTTTATTTTTGCATTTTATTTTTGTTTTATTGTTTCTTTTCTTTTTTTTTTTTTTTTTCTCTCTTTTTCTTTCTCTGTGCTTTTTTTTTAAGCTGCTTTAAGTGTTATTGTTTATGTTTTTTTTTTTTCTTTTTTTTTTGTTTTTTTTTTTTCTTGTTTTTCTTTTTATTTTTGTTTTTTGTTTATTTTTTTCTTTATTTTTTTTTATATTTTTTTTTATTTCATTTACTTTTATTTTCTTTCTTTCTTTCTTTTTTTAGTTTTTATTGCTATTTTTTTTTTTTTTTTTTTTTTGTTGTTTTTTGTTTGTTTTCTTTTTGCTTTTATATTTTTTGTTTTTTTTTTTTTTTCTTTTTTTTTTTATATTTTTTTTTTTATTTTTACGTTATTTTTTTTTTTTTTTTTTTTTCCTTTCTTTTCCTTTTTTTTTTTTTTTTTTTTTATTTCCTATCTTTTTTTTTTTTTTTTTTTTTTTTCTATCTTTTTTTATTTTTTCGTCTTTTTTTTTTATTTTATTTTGTTTTTATGTATCTTTCAGTTTTCTTTTTTTTTTTTTTATTTTTCTTTTTTTTATTTTTATTCTTTTTCTTTTTGTTTTTTTTTTTTTTAATTACTTTTTCTTTTTTAATCTTTTTTTTTTTTATTTTCATTTTCTCTTTTTTTTTTTTTTCTTCTGTTTTTCTAAAAAATTTTTTTTTTTTTTTATTTTTTTTTTTTTATTTTTATATTTTCTTTTTTTTAGTTTTTTTTTTTTTTTGTTTATTTCTTTTTTTTTATTTCTTTTTTTTTTTTCTTTCTTTCTTTTTTTTTTTGTTTTTTTTCTTTTTTTTTATTTTTGTCTCTTTTTTTATTCTTTTTTTTCTTTTATCTTTTTTTTTTTTTTATTTTTTTTCTCTCGTGTTGTTTTTTTTTTTCTTTTCTTTTTTTATAATTGTATGGTTTTTTTTCCATTTATTGCCTCATTCTTTGTTCTATTACTTCTTGCTTCACTTGTTCTACACCTTATTGTGAGTAATTTTTAGTAATAAGCTTAAATTTTGTGGCTTATTTTGATGCAAAATAAGGCTCAGACTCACCCCTATTTTTTCTCGGTGTTTACTTGGTCTTGCGTTTGACTTGCTTACTCCTTGATACACTTGTTCTATATCCTCTATTGTTACCATTTCAAGCATTAGATAAGCTACAAGGGTAGATTTTAAGCTTATTAAAATTCGGCTTATTCAAGCTTATTTAGGAGCTTATTTTCGTGGCTTATTTGTGTTTTGCTTATTCCTTTGTGGTCCACACCGGTCAAAACAAAGGGAACATAGATCCACAATGTGATTCAAATGATCATGGGTCATCTTTTTTGGTAGAAAAGTGGTCCACACCCGAATGTGAATTCAAGGGAATATGTCACTGGGTAAGCGATAAATGCAGGTTTATGTGTCAAGCGAATATGCAGATGTTTATCGCAAGCGAAAATATGTATTAGTATTAAATGAAATATGTCAGTTTCAATGTGGAATAATGTAGTATTGAGTTCAATCGGGAATATGTTTGATATCAAGCGAAACATGCAGTTTTCATTTCAAGCGAAACATGTTTAATTACAAGTGAAACATGCAAGATTAATTTCAAGCAAAATATGTTTCAATTCAAGCGAAATGTGTAATTTCCTTAAACCAAGCAAAATGTGTAGATTTCAAGCGAAATATGCAGGTCTGTTTCTCAAGCGAAATAGGTTGATTCGCGCATTAGGTGGGCATGGACCGCACTTTAGGCATTGCTGACTTGAATTTGGGTAATATGATCATCAAAGATTAAATCAAAACATAAACACAAAAGCTAAGAACAACACTTCATGCAAATAATTCCTGAAAAGAGATTCACTAAAATGAAAAACGGCTAATAAAGATTCCGAATACGATTTTAAGTGATTTCGAAGTTGAATTTGGTTATCCCTTATTTTGAGATTGAGTTGTAGTTTCACGAAGGCACTCTGGTTGAATCTTTTGCACCAATAAACTTTGAAGCCACTAAAGCTAGTTTGAAAAGATTTGGTGAAGAACTACAGACAAAGAATTCAAAAAGACTAAAGAGTGATGAAGCAAAGGATGATAAGCTAACCAAGAAATCTGGAAAGAGGAGAAAACAAATGGCAAGAAAAGGATTGCATACAGACATTGATAAGGATGATTCTGAAGGTTCAGATGAAGTTAGTGAACAAGATGATTCTGTCTCAGGTACTAAAATTCCAATTAATCCTGTTCCTGTAAATCACCTAGTATAGCTACCTATAAGATCATCAAGCAAGGAGAAAAAGGAGTGTACCAAATAGTTAGGGAAGATGGAACTGATATAGTGTACATTAATTTTGGTGCTATGCTGAAGGATATATCTAGAGATGATCTTACTGAGTTATATAGGATTGTAATGAATAGATATGGGATGGATGGACCAGAGGATGAGCTAGAGAAGGTATTTTGGAAGTATTTAAAGAATATGTTTGAAGAACCTCTTAGTACAGATCCTATTTGGAGTTTGTTAAGTCAGCAAAGGATCATAAGTTGGAGATATTATGATGCCTGTAGAGTACATTGTTTGAACTTGGAGTCAATGGATATATATATGTTAATTGAAAGAAAATATCCATTATCTGCTGAGATATGCAAAGCCATGCTAGATAAGAAACTTCAAGGAGGAAAGCCAGATGAAGATTGCTATAAAATGTTGAAAATGATGGAAAAGCAAGCTGGTATTAGGAAGTAGTGAAGTTTGTAAAGTTAGAAATCTAGGATGGAGATAAGAAGGATAACACTTGGTAGAGGTGCTATGCACTAACACAACATGTGGTTATCAGTTCACCATGTCTAACCGACATAAGGATTGGCTAGTCCAGGAGCAAACGGCTCTTGGTAAAGACTTCTCAAATCCGTTCTATGGTTGACAACTTGCAAATAAGTTGTTTGGTTTTTAACTTACCATATCTGGTTAAGTGAAGAGTTGGCTAGCCCACAAGTTTATGGTTTGTGGTAAAGGCTGTGGAAAAACCATAACTAGTCCATAAGATTATGGCTTATGGTAAAGACAAATTATAAATCCATATTAGATGGTTGACACTTTACCAAAAAGTGGATGGTATATCAACTCACCAAGTTTCATGTACAAAGAGTTGACATGGTTATCAATCCACCATGGAATTTACCTTTTCTAGGTGCCAAAGGATTGACTAGCCCTGAGCAAATGGCTACAGGTAAAGGCATATCAAATCCGTTTATGGCTGTAATGGTTTGCCAAAAACCATATGGTATTCAACTCACCAATGTTTAATGTACTAAGAGTTGAAATGGTTTTCAGTCAACCATGGACATGAACCTTTCTGCTGGCCAAAGGACTAACTACTCCAGAGTGAATGGCTAACTGGTAAAGAGACATCAAATCCATTTAAAAATTTTCAATGATTCACCTCTCACAGGAGTTAACACACCTGGAAGTGATGAGAATAGACTGAAACTATATGATTTGATGTACATATTGTCAATGTTGCTGAGATGATGGATTGCTGAAGAAATTTGAAGAATAGTTGCTGCAAAGATCAAAAGAGATGATTTGAAGTGTTGCAGATCAAGAATAACTTGAAGAATTCTATTTACAACATCCTCAGAAAGCTTAAAGTGTTTAAAGTAAAGATCAAGAATGTTTTGAAGGAACTTGAAGTTCACAAGTGAAGATCAAGTTAGGGGAGGATTGTTGGGAAAATAGATTGTAACAGACTTAATACTGGTAGTATAACAGTTAAGTCTGGTAGTAATAGTTAGTTCTGTTAGTATTGAGTTAATATTGGCAGTACTAAGTTAAGTCTGGCAGTACTAAGTTAGTACTGGTAGAGTAGCAGTACTAGAGTTAGTACTAGTCATAGTTATTTCTGTTTATAGTTAAGTCTGTTTATGTAACAGAATAGTAATAGTTATCTTAGAGATATCTTAGGAGATATCTTAGGAAAGGATATGTATTATCCTTTGACGTTTGTAAAGCCCATTAGGGTTTCCTTGGTGTATAAGAGGAACCCTAAGGCATAATGTTATGTACGAGTACGTTTGAGAAATATCAATAGAAGCATAGAGCTTAATAGCAATTTAGTATTATCGTTTCTTCTTTATTCTTGTGTTAAGATTCCGCATTAACACTTGATAATTCATAGTCAGTGTCTCTCATATAGTTGATTTGGATTTATCCAAGTTATCTATCGTCTTACAAAGGCTAGTCAGATCCTAAACAAAGGACCTACAGATTCATACTTAGATGTCTTCTGCCGCTTTGCACTATTCTTCCCCTCAGGATAAGCATCATCATGAGGATCGTCCTGATCTTTTGGGTGAACGGCAGGAGTTTTACAAGTAGTCTGAGGTACCTGAAGTATCTTAAATTTCATTTGGAGTGCCAGCCATATTGCTATGTCTTGTTGCTGCAACTGAGGATCGTCTTTCATTGATAGATACAGTTGATATTATTGTTCTGGAACAAATGTTGTTTGTCGTTGAGCTAGATGAACATAAAGAATATGTATAGACATATAACTTCGTACGGACGCATCAACCAGAGAAGGAATGTTAGTATCAATTGCTTTTTGAATATGGGAAGAAATTTCAGCCTGTAATCTCCCACGCTCCTGTAACATAGCTTTAGCAATCATCTTATCTGTCTCTTCTTTATTCTGTTGCCTTTTGAAAAGCAGCTCTTTTGCAACATACACTAGAACTTGAACTGGAACCTGCTCATGAACTTGCTTTTTGACTTGCTCTTTGATATGCTTATCTACCATAGTGGGTAGTGATTCAACCATTACCTCCTGAAGATGACCAGCAAGAGTATCAAAGGACTTCCTTGACAAGAACCGTGCCTTCAGGTGTTCAAATAGATAACCATAACGTCCATGTAACTCCTAAAATAAACTCTTGTGGCGTTTGAAATGAGCAGGTTTGGCTTTGAATAATGATAGAAGTCGGTTTGTGGTAGATAACTTGGTGTTGGGTGAACTTGATTATAGTGTAGGTGTAGTATCAGTTACCGTCAATTCCTAGAGTTTCTCAATATCTGAGGATACGAGATCAGTATGAATCCTAAGAGATCTAATTGGTGTGGGGAATGGTGTACTCCTAGACTCCTCATAAGTTATTTCTTCTTCTTCTTTATTAATATTCACAGGTATTACAACATTAGTAATTTCTACCTCTTTATCATTAGTAATCTCCACCTCTAGACTTTCCTTATCACTCCTGGGTTCTAACCTAGTACTGGGAATATTTTGGTCATTATTCCTAGGGATTGAACTATCATCAATAACATTCTCTGGTCCTTTCACCATCTTTTCAATTTCCTCGGATGCCAAGTGCTTGTTAACCAGTTCCACATTTTCTCTAGCTTCTTGCTCTTCTCAAATTTTGTGCTCAGCAAGACTTACTTGTAATGTATCTTGTAAAATCATCTCATCTGTTTTATCAACAGATGGCACTGGAGATGGTGAAGTAAGACGTGTGGATCTCCTTTAAGGAATACGAAGATGAATCATAGTTGACCGTTTTAAAGAACTTGACACTCCTGCATCCATGTTAGGGTTAGGTGACATAGTGGCGCTAGGTGTCCTATGCGTTCCTTGGGTAGAATCAGTCGGCTGTGACTGAGTCAGAGGAACATCTATCCAAAACACCTCCGCATACATCTGATAATGCTCCGTATGCTTCATTTCTTCTGAGATCATCCAAGCTAGAATCTTCATTCCAACTTTGTCTTTGTATCTTCTTGAAATAAAGATATTTTTCATTATATCAGCATCTTTCAGATTGTGATACCTGTCTCGAGCACGCCTTGAAATCTCATGGAAATTAGTCATGTAATGACTAATGATGATCTTATTAGATCTTGGATAAGAAATTGAAGATGTTGGATGATGAAGAGAATAGTGAATTCCTTCCCATAGTAGCTCTGCATAATCAACATGAATGTTATTGATAAAGCAACACATCATCTGCATTATCTGCAATGATGGTTGATCCCAACCAGTTACGCGTGTTGTCAAGCATTTGGAAAATATCTTGCACAACGTTTGCCATGGCTGCAGAAGACCAGTTGTCTTAAAGCTTGATGATGTCTTCAGCTCCATTGTAAATCCTAATTCATTTTTGTAGAAGGGAACCATGTCTAAAAATGATGGTGGTGGCATGAAACTATCATGGTTGTTGTTAGTTGTTTGTGGTAGGTGAAAGATTGTTCTGAAGTCATCCAGTGTAAGCGAAAGCTCTTTCTTGTCAAGCATAAACATGAGCCTATACCTTGATCCGTCTTCCTTTAAAGTATGACAAAATTGTGCCATATAGATCCATGGTACTAATGAAGAAGCCGCAATGCTGAATCGTAATGGATGATTCGTGATGATATTTATCAGAATTCTACTTTCGGGTGGGAACATGTTCAAAATCAATCTTCTTGTTAGCATCTATAAGATCATATCGTTTGTTTGGAGGACACAGTTCGTCTGGATGAACATCAGCTGCATGTTGTTGTTGTGCCATGATGATTACTGAATAAATGAAATAGAGATGTTAGGTAACAAACAATTCATTTGACATTTTTATCTTTTTCCACTCTGTCTGTTTTATATGTTCTGGCAATTCTTTTTGAACATATTTTTAATCAGTTTGGTTCTCATGTGCTCGTACTTTCTTTTTCTAGCACATGCCATACGCTTTATTCAAATTTTTCTTTTGATTTATCATTTTTGTGTGTTCTGGCAATTCTTTTTCGAACACACTTTTGATTTGCTTTTTCGCGTATGGATTTAGCTCTCTCTGTTTGTTTTAGAATATCCTCACAAGAAATTCTTTGTGACATGATACTCTTTCAAGAAAGATGAAGATTTCTCTTTTGATTTCAATCAAGACTCTTTTATAAAAAATTAAAGAGAAATCATACATCTTCTTAAAACCGTTTATATGAAAGAGTACCATTTTGACAATAACAGATTTTGAAAACTTTTTCAGAAATCTTTAGACAAAAACTTTTTGTAAAATGATAACATAGAATCATTCAATCACAAGTCCACAACTGAATGGTCACTAAGTCACTCACTCCTCATTCTGTTCATTGCAGAAAACGGCCGAAACCGGACATGACTTAGACCACTTAAACAATTAAGACTTGGATTTTCATATTTAAGTTATAAAAACTTTTCCACTTTCACTTTTTGTCATGAATCCTAAACAATGTAGACAAACGCATCTAATTAAATAACTAAACGGTCACTAAGTTACTCACTCCTCATTCTTAGAATTCATTAAAACTCATTTTCTTTTACACAATCATTTGATGTTTTCAAAGAACATGAGAGACTGATCGTTTTGTTCCACAAACATTCGAGCATTAATCATCATAAGCATGCAGAAATTATGAGCACATAAAATTCAGTAGTCTACTTAAACAAATTCACAAAGTTCATTATTACTGATTTTTGACTTTTGACATTACCGAATTTGACTTTTTGACATTACCGAGTTTGACTTTTTGACATCTACTGAGTTTCACAATGGAATTTAAAGCTGATTCCTTTTAATCAAACTCGATTCCTTTACGTTTTATTATCATGATTTAGACCCCAAAAAAATAGTCAACAAATCAAATTCGATAAGTACATCCGAGTTTCATTTTTAGCATCGAGTTTATGATCGTAGACCTTTTATAAGCTATTTTACACTTATTTTCACATAATCATTGATTATTATCGTCCTTGATCTTAATCATTTATCAAAAATTTGATAAATCCTAAATTCGGTAATCCCAATCCTTATCGAGTTTAAACTCGATAATTCAAAATAGCTTAGAACTGAATCAAAACTCATGTTAACTTACGTTTGAAAGTGTAATCACTGTAATAAGCTTTTGAAATCTTTCTTTGATTTGCTTCTCAAACTCGGTAAGTTGACTCGGTAAAAATAAAAAGTAAAAAGAAAAAGTTTTCCTGCTTTTATAGTAACCGAGTATTAATTTTTGAGAAATAACACTTTCAGCCCCTGTAGTTTTCCTTTTCGAGTTAACTTATTCATTTTCCAAATTTTCTTTTCAAATTTTCAAAAACTCCCCTTCGAGTAATGATGACTTTTCAGAATTTGACCAATGTTATCAAATACTCCCCCTTGGAATGAAATCATGCTAAACACTTAGTTTGAAAAATGAAGATTTTTGTTTTTCAAAGTCCAATTTAAATTTTAAAATAAAAACTCCCCCTCGAAAATATATCATTTTTTACAAAAATGTTAGTTTATTTGAGAGATCATTGTGTTTATTTGAAGAAACATGTAATCTTATGATCTAAACCAAGAACAAGAGAGAGATATGGGTTGTGATGTTTCGATAGAGAAAGTGATGGAATGGATGATATTATTACTATGTGGAAATATAGAAGAAATGAAAACAACCAACCCCTCTCCAAGGCTAGGAGAGGGCTTATATAGTTACATTTAATATATATATGATATAATGTATATAAAGTATATATATATGTATATATATATAATATACTATAGATATAATTATATATATATATTAATATATAATATATATTTTTATTTTTGTATTTGATTTTTGATTTTGAAAAATATGACAAATCTTTTTGTAATTTTGTATTTTTTTCAATTTTTTCTTTTGTTTTTGAAAAATTTATTTACATGTTTTTAATGTATGATCTTTTCAAGAAGATGACTTTGTCAGGCTTTCCAACTGAGTTGGAGTCATACATCTCATACCAATGCGATGAACCAAATACTCAAAGCGTTCTTTAGGAAGAGCATTAGTAAATAGATCCGCAAGTTGGTATTCTGTCCCGACAATACCCTTCTCAACATGTTCCTTAATAAAATAATACCGGATGTCTATGTGTTTTGTCTTGGAATGTTGGACCGAGTTGCATGAGATAGCAATGGCACTATTAGAATCATAATACATCAGAATCCGGTTGTACTTGTATCCATAGTCTAGCAGTTGTATACGCATCCAAATGACTTGTGCACAGCATGCAGACAAGGAAACATATTCAGCCTTAGCAGTAGACATCACAATACAATCTTGTTTCTTTGAACTCCAGCTCATGAGCTTTTCACCTAAAAATTACAATCCTCAAGATGTGCTTTTACAGTCATATTTACATCTTGCATGGTCCGCATCTGAATATGCAATTAGTGTTGATCCCTTTTTAACAGATCTTTGATTAGCTTGTTAAAGCTTTAGTTGTCTTAAATAGATCTAAAACAAATATGACAGAAACCTTGAGTAATATATAAAGATTATGCGGAATCTAATCTTTATACACCAGAAGAACAATAAAGCAATGTAACAGTAACACAAGATCTTTCTCTTAACTCACAATATATTGAATGATTCATAAAACAAATATATGTTTTGCCTAATAGCTATGACTTTTCTATGTATATTCTAACTATGCCGTAGGGTTCCTTTTATACACTAAGGAAAACCCTAATGGGCTTACAAAACGCGTTAAGTGATCATGAATATCTATTCCTAATATATCTCATGCATATCACATAAGCAGTACTAACTTCTTATACTAACAGTACTAATAAACTACCATTTTGTACTGGCAGTACTAACTATAACTAACAATACTAACTATTACAACTAGCAGTACTAATGACTTCGTTTATTTTCTTCAATCTTTAGTAGCAGCACAAATCTCCAAATAGCAGTACTAAGTCCTTTCAACAGTATAAACTTGTAGAAGCCCTTAATTCCCAATAATCCTCTCCTAAACTTGTGATTTATCTCCAAATCATCAAGTTTCTTGAATTAAAACTTTTTGGCTCTGTGAGGATTCTTCCAAACACTTCAGCTTCTTGGTTTGTAGGCTTTTATAAAGATCTTCATAATTAGATCTTCTACTTAGCATCAAATTTATAACTGCAGTTGACATTGGATAATCCTTTTCTATCAACATATAGATGTTATGTCCTATTGTTGAAGATACATGATGTACTCCACATGTACCATACAGTCTCCATGTCAAAGGATCATACATATGTATTTGTAGCTTCCGTAGCACGTCATCTTTATCTGGTTCAAACAACCTCTTCAGTTCAACCCTTAAAGCTCTTTCCTTATCTTCAATAGGTTCTTCTGATCTAAATATTTCTTTAACTAAACTCCATAATGTAACAAGGTCTTCTCTGTCAAATCCTTTGAGCATATCTTCAAAGACTTGATATGCCTCTGTGATGTTTCTAACCCTGATAATCTTCCAATATTTTCTTGATCCTTCAGTATGAATTTCCCAGTCTATGATAGGATATTTTACTTGTAAAGCTTCTGCCTTAATTTCTTCTACTGGAACTATCTCCAACACCTTCTTAAGTTCTTCTTCAGATAATTATTTTGGTTCTTCAGTTGGTTTTTCTTGAATAGGTTCTGACCTTGAAGCTTCAGCTGTCCTTAACTTCTTGAAACTCTCTTGAAGTAGTGTCTCTTCTGCAATTCTCTTTGTCTTTGTCTTTATTAGCCACAAAATATTGAGTCGAACATGAAGTTCATCCATTATGTATGTTAGTCTCGGTCAATCAATTAGTTAATGTTGTAATAGAATAGTATAGGAAATCAGGCTCGTTAGTTAATCTAATATTGTATATGTTTTGGGTTTAATCCCAAGCAAAACCTGAGCCTGGGTCCTAGTCAAATATCCCGAACGTCACTTAATGTGTCGGGGTATATAAGTAACTTTCCCACCTAGGAAAAGTTAGTTGATTACATTTCTAAATAATTCTTTTTCTCATTTCTCTCTAAACTATCTCTCTCTCTTCTTTCTCTCTCTAGAAATCATCCCATCTCTTTTCTTGATCGATTCGTGGTTTGTTATATGAACTGGAAGTGATTATCGGGATCCTATAATTGGTATCAGAGCTTTAAGGGTGGATTCGTGATTCATTTGTGGTTAAAAAGAATCAAATTTGTGTTTAAAATACGCACGGCTCAAAAAAAATTTGGGCTTATTTGCTTGTTAATCTTGCTCTCTTCTTCTTCTACATGTTAAAAAGGTTAGTGTGTTGCCATTACAAGGAATATACAAGCACCTAGTTCGATTTATAAGGTTATTAAGTTTGGTGTTCTTCGTAGAGGGTTGCTTCACTTTTGAAGATCCACAAGGAAATACATGTAATTGTAAGTTTAAGCTTATAAGGTTTGGTTCCTATCACATGCTAAAGCTTTATTTCATAGGAAATAAGCTTATTTGGAGTGAATATGCAAAATTCATGGTGGTTTGATAGGAAAGGGGACAATATCCACTTTTTAAGGAAAAAGCTAGGTGGCCGTTTGACTGGTTAAAGGCGAGTTGCTAGTATAGACGGCGAATTAATAATTTACACGGCGAGTTACTTTGAAAAACTAGGCGGCGGTTTGAATATCAAAACTTGCAGCGGTTTGCTAAAAGGAAAACAGACGGCGGTTTGTCAAAGTATGCCAGCGGTTTGATCAACTTAAGGGCCGGCGGTTTGGTAAAGTTTAAAGGCGGTTTGATTATTAAAATAAGGGCGGCGGTTTGCTTAAAATCAGCGGCGGTTTGAATTCAATTTAAGGCGGCGGTTTGCTCTTTAATTAGCCGACGGTTTGCCTTGTTTCAGTGGCGGTTTGACCACATTCAAGGTGGCAGTTTGCTTGTTGCAGGAGGCGGTTTGGTTACATTCTTGAAGGCGGTTTGCTTATATTTTAAAGAAATATATTCATTTTAGGCAAAACAGACTTTGAACATATCGACACTTAATCAAACTTAACAAATCATCAAACTAAACCATAACAAAGGACTTAACGGACTAATCAAACATCAAACAAACATTAAACAACAAACGATTATTCATTCATGGTTTTCTATTGATTTTCTAAAATCCCGTTAATTCATTTATCGGTTTTAATCATAGACGAGTAAAATCCCGTGAATGTGAATTGCATACATAACCACAACTTCAATCACATCACATCCACTTAAGATCCAACAACTTTCACACTTCATAATTCACGTTAAAATGGAAACAAAGAATACTTCATCTTCGGGTTCAGATTCAGAGGAACCAGAGATACAGAAACTGCAGATGCAAGCAAAGAATTTAAAAGAAAACTCCTTGAACAAATTGAATGCACTCAAGACAACGTACTACGAGTTTAGAGAAGCTTTTCATCGACTCTTTGATGCGAATGAAGGACTTTTCAGGTCTGTGCTATCTCGAAACATGCAGAATTTGGAAATGCAATTC
>BQNB010008446.1:36108-52129 GCA_026074375.1 Tanacetum coccineum
TGGCAATTGTGCCATGTGATGTGGGGTTTGGGGTTTTAATGAGTTTTGTTGTGTTGTTGTAGGGGTGAGAGGGTAGAAGACACTGAAATAGTAAGGTTGGGGGTTTTGGCGGGAAAGGGAGTTATTTGTTTTTATCACTGTTTTAGTGATAACAGGGGTGAATGGTTTGGTGGTTTGGCAAAACTAGCCCCTCAACTAGTATGTTCTTATTTCACCCATCGTCCTTGTAGGTGTAAGGTTTTTGGATTTTGACAGAAAAAGCCCTCCAAGGTGATACATTGAATTTCATGGATGATCCTTGTGAACTAACACTTAACAGCCGTTAGGGCTTAACTCAGTTAAGTGCAATTGGGCTATTGGTTTGTATTTGGGCCGAGTTGTTCATAAAAGGCTTTTTTGGCTTTGTTTTTGATTTTGGGATTCAAGGTTTCTAGTAATAACTTAATGGGCTGCCTAGGCCCATTAGATGGGTACAGGTGGGCCCATTAAGTATTTCTTCGTTTCCGGCTTCGGTCTTGACTTTGACTTTGTCGGGGTTGACTTTATGTTGACTTTGACTTTTTGACTTGGCTTTGATTTTGACTTTTGCTTCACGCTCTTTCCGTCCTTGTGCTCGGTTTTTGTCCGTTTTGGCTTTGATTTTGTCCTTTTCTTGATTATCCGTTACCTGCACAATATAAGCGAAAACATACAAATGCAATGTATTTTTGGTACGTTTTTGGTCATTTAAGTCCGTTTTTAATGGAAAATGGTAAGTGTAATTAAGCACATACCAAAATCCCCCATACTAAACCATTGCGTGTCCTCACGCAATGCTATAAGTAAGCACTTAGAAAACTAAGACTCTTAATCCCCCTCGACTAATAACCTCAAAAAGTAGCTAAGTGTTCGTCAAGGGGAATTAAAGAATCAATAGTTTAAAAAAGCCCCGTTTTTACCATTTTTGAATATATACACTAACTACCACTAATATTTTTGTTTTTTTCATTTTTTTCATTTTTTTGTACTTTTCTTTTTAAAGCAACTAACTAACATATTTGACTTTCGTTATTTTTATAACTTTTAGGGATCATAGAACAAGATGCATTTTAATCCTAAAATGCCCCAAAAAGAATAAATTCATCGTTCTCGACTTTTCACTTATTCCAAACCAAGCTTAAAACGAAATCACCGTTAAATATCAGTTAAGATGCTAACACTACTCATATTTTCAACTTGTGAACTTTTCCTTCGACAATTTTTATAATATTAGGTGAATGTGGCATTTCGAATTTAAACATGATCAAACATTTTGCAAATTCTATGTTCCACCCCGAGAGTAATGAGTTGAATGCGAGATTCATCCCATGTAGCGACTTTCATCTCGGCACATCCCAACCTTTGCGGCTAAGTGACTTGCTTTTGAACACTCCCACAGAGACTAGTATCGGGACTCAGGACTTCCGGTTCAAAAACTCTTAGGTTTCCCGTATATACATAGCTTATTTAAAAAACTTAAGAATAGTCAAAGTTCAAAAGCATATTTAAATTTAACAAAAAGAGATCTTACATTTATTAATTCACACTTAATATTTAAACATATCATTGATGCAATCGTAACCCTCGACCTTTTAGAAGGCTGCAACATCGGTTGTGAGCCGGCAAGATGCAGCAAACTTTTATCAGTCTCGGATTATTATTCTTACTATGGGCTTTCTTTAGAAGGCTGCAACATCGGTTGTGAGCCGGCAAGATGCAGCAAACTTTTATCAGCCCACAGTTTATAATTATTACTTATCATTTTTTTTCATTTTACTTTATTTACAATATATAGAGAAGACTTCTTTTTGGAAAATTTAAGTATAAATTTGAACTAAGACTAAAATTATTGCTATCAACTACATAAAAATTGTTGATTTAAGTTTAATTTCTAAAAATAGCACGTATTATTAGTCCGGTTAGGAGCTTATGGGAGAAAAAACCACAAATTACATACATGAGCTCTTAAGATTTCCAAATAATCCTTGTTTAGCATCCAACTCATAATTAACTCTATCATTTTTCGTTCTTCGCGAAGATTCGCGAACGCTTAGTCTAAAAGTTAAGGAACAAGCTAGAGCTCAACATGCTCGATCGAGTCAAAATTTATTCTTATTCTACCCAGCAGGAAAGTCAAAATTGTGACAAAACACTTATTTTATTTTTGAAAATTTTTAAATTTTTTTCATTTTTTTTGAAATTTTGGTGGTAAAAACGGGATTACGTGAAAACAACGGCTGCAGGCATAATCAAATCGATAGATCCCCCCATACTAGAACTAAACATTGTCCTCAATGTTTTTAGAAGGGTCTCTACGTAAATCCTAAGCCGTTTATTAAGTATGCTTAAAGATAAATGTTAGTCGATTAGATTTGGATATCGGATTCCCAAAATGAAGCTGAGGATGTGAAGCTCTTGTGATCGGAGGACAAAACCATGAGCACGAGAGGCTTCAAAAATCCGGGACAATCCCGGACAATCATAAAAAACATAAGCAAACAAGAATGGAAGAGGCGAGCCTCCTCACAATAACACACTTATTCATTACTACATAATATTACTACTAGGATAAGCATGGGGTGCCTCCCACGAAGCGCTTGTTTAGGGTCACTAAGCTTGACCCAATCCCCGAATTCATTTGTCCTTGGGGAAGGTTTGGAGATCCGGGACAACCATATGTGGTACGTCCCCTCCAAAGTAGTGCTTAAGTCGATGACCATTCACCTTGAAGTTTGGCTCGGAGTTTTGAGATAACTCGACGGTGCCATATGGAAAGACATGGACAATGGTGAACGGTCCGGACCAACGGGATTTTAACCTACCCGAGAAAATCTTCAATCTAGAGTTAAAGAGGAGGACTTGATCACCGACGTTGAAAACGCGGTTTTTGATCTTGGAGTCATGGATCCTCTTTGTTTTCTCTTTATAGATTAAAGAGTTCTCATAGGCTTGATCACGAAGTTCATTTAGTTCATTGAGTTGAACTTTATGGTGATCACCCGCGGTCTCAAGGTCGAAGTTTGCATGCTTTAAGGCCCAGAAGGCTTTGTGCTCGAGTTCGATCGGTAGATGACATGCCTTTCCGTACACGAGCTTGTATGGAGTACACCTGATGAGTGTTTTGTAAGCAGTATGGAAGGCCCAAAGTGCGTCATCTAATTTATCCGAGCAAGAGGCACGGTTCTCACCCACGGTCCTTTCAAGAATTCGTTTCTAGCCACGATTTGATACATCAACTTGCCCACTTGTTTGTGGGTGATACGCGATGGAGAGACGGTGAGTGACTCCGTATTTAAGCATGACCTTTGCAAACTGGTCATTGCAAAAATGGGTTTCGCAATCACTTATGATAGCACGAGGGGCACCGAATCGGGCGAAGATAGATTTAAGAAATTTGCAAACAACTCGGGCCTCGTTGGTGGGGAGCGCTTTCGCTTCAACCCATTTTGACAAATAGTCGACGGCCACGAGTATGTATTTGTTCCCTCGTGAAGACGGGAACGGCCCCATGAAATCGATGCCCCACACGTTAAAGATTTCGCAAACTTGGATGGAATTTTGAGGCATTTCATCACGTTGCAAAATTTTTGCTTGACGCTGACAAGTGTTACATCGGGTAACCAAGTCATGGGCATCCCGGTAAATCATAAGCCAATAAAATCCCGAGTCAAAAACCTTTTTGGCGGTGTAGTTGGCACAGTAATGTCCCCCGATGGGTCTACTATGGCAAGCTTTGAGGATGTCAATAGCTTCTTGGCTCGCAACATACCGCCGGATTACTTGATCCGCACATATTTTAAACAAATAGGGGTCGTCCCAAAAGTAGTGTTTAACATCTTTGAAAAACTTATTCTTTTGTTGGGACGACATCCCTTTAACAATGAAATTCCCCGCGTGGTAATTTTCATAAGCGGCAAACCACGGGGTACTTGAGTCACCACGAAAAGTCACCATATTAAGTGTCTCGAGAGGAAACGTTTCATTTATCTCTTTTGGGTCGAGCACATTTTCAGAAGGATTTTCTAATCGGGAAAGATGATCGTCCGTGAGATTCTCGGCTCCTTTTGTGTCAATTACTTTGAATTTGAACTCTTGAAGGAGGAGAACCCACCGGAGCAATCTCGCCTTGGAATCTTTTTTAGCAAACAGATATTTGAGGGCGGAGTGATCCGTATACACAATACTTTTGTTCAAGATGAGGTAAGACCAGAATTTTTTGAAGGCATACACCACGGCTAACATTTCTTTCTCCGTCATGGTGTAATGCGATTCTGCCTCGTTTATTGTTTTACTAGCATAATGTATAGGCCTAAGTTGCTTGCATCGCACATAAGCTGAAAGGGTAAGTCCTAGTCGAGGGCAATCAAGATTGGAGCTTCGGTAAGTTTTTTCTTTAACGTTTCAAAAGCTTGAATACATTCATCGGAGAAGATGAACGGAGTATTTTTCTCAAGAAGATGAGTCATCGGTAGGGAAATTTTTGAAAAATCCTTAATGAATCGTCGGTAGAAACCGGCATGATCGAGAAAACTCCGAACACCCTTGACGGTGGTGGGATGAGGTAACTTAGCAATCACATCGACTTTGGCCTTATCAACCTCAATCCCGTTCTTGGAAATCTTAAGGCCAAGGACAATTCCTTCTTTAACCATGAAATGACTCTTTTCCCAATTTAGACAAAGATTGGTGTCTTCGCACCTTTTGAGCATCTTGTCCATACGAGAGAGGCAATTTCTGAATGAATTCCCAAAGACCAAAAAGTCATCCATGAAGACTTCCATCATTTTTTCGATCATATCATAAAAGATAGCCATCATACACCTTTGGAACGTGCCCGATGCATTGCATAAGCCGAAAGGCATGCGATGATAGGCAAACGTTCCATAAGGACACGTGAATGTGGTCTTTTCTTGATCTTTAGGGTCGATGGGAATTTGAAAGTAACCCGAGAAACCATCAAGAAAACAATAGTACTCGTTTCCTGCTAATCTCTCGAGCATTTGATCCATAAACGGTAGTGGAAAGTGGTCTTTACGGGTGGCTTCATTCAACTTTCGGTAGTCAATGCATACACGCCATCCCGTAACCAATCGAGTAGGAATTAACTCGTTTTCATCATTTTTAACAACGGTAAAGCCACCTTTTTTCGGTATGCAATGTACGGGGCTTACCTAAGGACTATCCGAGATCGGGTAAATTAATCCGGCGTCAAGAAGTTTTTCAACCTCCTTTTTGATGACATCGTGGATTTTTGGATTCACCCGTCTTTGGTGTTGAACCGCCGGTTTGTAGTCCTCTTCCATAAGAATCTTGTGAGTATAAAATTCCGGTTGAATACCCTTAATGTCGGAGAGTTTCCAAGTGATGGCTCGCTTGTGTGACTTTAAAACCTTTATGAGAGCCGCTTTTTCCTCGACACTCAAGTCTTTAGCAATTATGACAGGCAACTTGTTGTCACCTTCTAAAAATGCGTATTGGAGATGAGGAGGTAAGTCCTTGAGTTCGACCTCGGGAGGTTCATCAATTGAAGATTTATTAGTTTTAGCTTCACAAACTTTAAGTTCTTTTCAAATTTCAGGCAAATAATTTCCTTGAGTATGAGGGGGTAATGATGGATCATCATTGAGAAATGCTTCAAGAAGAAGAATATCTCCCTTCGGGTTATAATAAGAGTGATCAACTTCCGGTGAAGTTGGATCATCTTCAAGAGCAGGGAAAGCGTCGATTTCCTCGAGAAGAAAATCACTATCCCCGAAGGGAGTGAGAGTTGGAGAAGAGGTAGAAACGATCGGGTCATAATAAGGAGTGGGATTGCCACTCGCGATCACATCGGAGAAACCGAGAACTTCTTGAGAATACTCCTCACAAGCCATTTCAATGACATCGATTCGGTTCACCGAATTATCATCATAATTAGAGGAGTATCTCGAAGTTTGATCAAGATTGAATGTTACGGCTTCTTTTCCAACACGAAGAGTTAATTCTCCTTCGGAAACATCAATCAAAGCACGTCTGGTCTTTAAGAAGGATCTCTCGAGAATAAGGGGAACTCAAGGATCGGCATCAAAGTCTACGACTTCTCTCGAGAATAAGGGGAACTCAGGGATCGGCATCAAAGTCTACGACTACAAAGTCGGCCAGGAATTGGAACTTTCCTACTTTTACGTAGACATCTTCGGCGATACCGATCGGTTGGGTAATCGAACGGTCCGCAAGTTCAAGAGTCATGCAAGTAGGAGTGAGCTCCGGAAGAGAAAGCTTTTTACACACGGATAATGGCATGAGATTTATGCTAGCACCAAGATCGGCCAAGGCTAAGCACTCATCCATTCCAGGAAAATCACACGATATAAGAAATTTGTCGGGGTCTCCAAGTTTTTCGGGTAACTTGTTGAGGAGGACCGCCGAGCAATGCTCATTTAAAGGAGTTCTATCCAATTCACTTAATTTTTCTTTGTTTCCAATTAAAGCTTTAAGAGTCGAGGCAAATTTTGGCATACGAATCAAATCATCCGTTAAGCTAATTTCGAAACTCAAATCTTTAAAGATTTCGTAGAATTTCTCTATTTGGTCGTTAGCTTTTTCACGGCGCCTTTCATTATTACGTCTTGAAGGATACATAATCGACGGTTTCGGGGCATCGGAGCACTAACAGGAGCAACAACGGGCTCAGAATTTGGTACTTGAGGTTAAATTTGGACAACCGTAGGTTGGACATCTTTGGTACTTCCGTTATTAGTAGGAGGCACCATGTCTTTTGTCACCTCGGTTTCACGTTCCACTGCTTTAGGAGGAGAAGAAGAATTAGTAGGAATCGTGGGTCCTTGATAAGAAACGCCACTTCGGGTAGTGATTGCTTTCAAGTCACTTTTCGGGTTAGCAATGGTGTTGCTAGGAAGAGAACCCGAGCCCAAAGTAGAGGCGGTATTGGAATTCACGAACTTGGAAAGCATGTCCGTTAAATTGGTCATTTGATTTTACAAGTTTTGATTTTGATTTTGCATATTTCTCATAACCGCGTCATTAGCTTTGATGTAGTTTTGAAAATCATCCTTCGACACACCTTGTGTTTGCAGAGCCGCTTGGTAAGGTGGAGCTTGGTGAACCGAGGGTTGATTAATCAGAGGTCGATAAATTTGGCCTTGGTTAACCGGGGGTTGGTAGGTTGGAGCTTGGTTGTAATTATTTCCCCGATTTTGGTTGTAACGATTTTGATTATTTCCTTGGTTTTGTTAAACGGGAGGAAAACCGGGAGGTCAAATTTGATTAGCAATCGGGGCTCGGTAATCGGTATTTCCTTGATTAAAATTGGCCGCGACGGCTTGGGAAACATATTCTTGAATATTGTCACGATAAACATTACCATCGGTGGCGGGACAATTTCGGTAAGCATGAGCACCACCGCAAGTAACACAACTTTCCTCGACCGCTTTTACGGGAGCGGGAGCTTGGGATTGATTTTTCTTATCGAGAAGTAAGGCTTTCACCATATCTTTTAGTTCGGCAACATCGGGAGAAATACCGGGGGTAGAAGAGCTCGTACTCACTTTGGCAAAAACCGGTTTGTTACGTGAATTACGAACCTTGGATTTGCTCTCGATGATTCTTAGGCAATCACGGGGCATTTTATCCAAAACATTACCACCCGCGGCGGAATTCAACGAATCTTGATCATTAGAGTTCAAAGCATTATAGAAAGTATCGAGTTGATGTAATTACGAAAATCCATGATGTGGGCATGCCCAAAGAAGATCGTTGAATCGGTCCCATGCCTCGTAAAAAGTTTCATCAAATCGTTGTTGAAATCTCGTGATTTCATTTCGAAGGTTTGTTGTTTTAGAAGAAGGGAAGAATTTGTTGATGAATTTCGAAACAAGATCATCCCATGTAAGAATCGATCGAGGGGGTTCTTTTTCAAGCCAAATCCGGGCGGCACCCTCGAGGGAAAATGGGAAAAGCATAAGCTTAACCGACGTACTCGGGACGTTTGGGAACTTCATCATAGAAGTGATCTTATTGAAATATCAAATGTGAGCATGAGGGTCTTCTTTGTCATGTCCAAAAAATTATTTATTTTGAACAAGAGTAAGTAAACCATGCTTAAGCTTAAAGTTGTCCGCGGTGATCTCGGGAACAACGATGGCATCCTCGTAACCCTCAGTGGATGCTTCGAGCAATTGTGCCATAGTACGATTATCGGCCATCGTAACTACGGGAGGAGCTTGATTTTCAATAGGTTCCACAAGATTAAATGGTTCAACAAAAGTCGGTGGGACTTGTTGTTGACGATTAGAATTACGGGATTGAGAACGAGTGCACATGCACTAAAATATAAAAAGAAAATTTATACTAAATTTTTTTTATTTTTTTATTTTTGGGTTTTTCAACAATGAATTCACATTTTATTTTAATAACGGACAATGAGATAAGACACTTAAACCTAATAATCAACAAGCTTCTCGGTAACTCTTTAAAGAGAAAAACGTACAAAGGAGCGGAGGAGTAGGAAAGCGCGAAGCTGATTAAAACACTCACCATTAGGTTTAGTTCCTCAGAACAACCTGCCTTATACCCCTCTTATAGTTTGTTTAACTTTCAAAGGTGAACCGTACCTCGCAAGAGACACAAAAGGTAAGTTTTAAATCTTTTGTTCGAGAACTTAGTAATGATAATACTTCAATTGAAAGTATTATATTGATTGTGAATTTTATTTATTTTTATGGACAATTTTTTAATTTTTTGGTTTTTTTTTCTTTTTTTATATATTATATATATACTAATAAAAAAAATCTTTTTGTATTTTTTTTTAAAAAATAAGCAAAATAACTTCACACGGAAGGATCTTCAAACACAAATTGTCAAACGGCTCAACAATCGTATACAATCCTCCCCGGCAACGGCGCCAAAAATTAATCAAATCCGAGACTAACCCTTTTTAAATATAAATATAAATAAATATAAAATACTTAAAAATATAAGGATAAGAATAAAAAATCTCTCAATGTAGTAAATCCGAAAGTATGATTCCCGGGTCATTATCCCCAACGAGGAATGCAATTGAAAGTCGAGAGTCGTTTTGATAATCGATGCTTGAATAGAACAAAATTTAGATTGGTTTTCTAAAACTACGGGAAAATTAAGACAATTTACACTAAAAACAATTAAAACACACAAATTTAAACTAAAAACGCAAACTAGGAATCCTAAAATGCGACCTAAAAACTAGCTAAGGCAAATATTAACCCTAAAAATGCAAATTTAGTTTCTAAACCTCTAAAATTACAAAAGAAAATTTTCAAAAAAAGATTTAGGTTTTTTTGACTTTTTTATAATTTTTTATGAATTAAAACCTATTTAATCTATTTAAAATTCTAGAAAATAACAATTTAATTCCTAAAAATTCCAAAAAATGATTTTCTACTTTAGAAAAGTCTAAAATATGATAAAAACTCAGAAAAATATTTTTCACTACTTTTTATAATTAAAAACTATTTTCTAAAATTAATTTAAAAAGTTAAAAATGAAATTTAAAATCTAAAAATGGTGAAAAAGTTTTTATACTTTGTAAACCTCAAAATATTTATTCTAAAATTAAAAACTATTTTTTTGTATTTTTCTAAATTAATTTACTATTTTTAAAGACTTTTTAAAAATTTTAACTTTGAAAATTAATAAAAAGTAATAAAGAAAGATGGAAAATTCTAAAAAATTCTACAAAAGTCCTAAATGATGATAAGATCCTAGAAAAAATAAGCTGGTTAAGCCAGCTTATTAAATAAGCCCTAAATAAGCCCTAATAAGCTACGAACTATAAATAAGAAAATGAAATCAAAAAGGTGTTAAATATATACTGTATGCAAAAGAAAATGGAAAAGACCCAAGGGCGTTGTTGGTAGTAGAGTGTGTGTTAAAATGTTTGGTTGAATTGGGGTAGAGGTCTCGGGTTCGAGTCCTGCTCACCTTTGACTTCCCCCAATTCCCAAATGTTTTGCATTTGCCATTTTTTACAACTTTTTAAATGACTTAAAAATAAGCACTTTTAATGAAAACACTTTTTTTAGAGATCACAAATAAGCCCAGAATAAGCTTCTAAATTAGACAGATTAAGCCTTTTTTTATCTAAATGACTTTTTGCTAACTGTTAAGGACTTTCGAACACAATAAGCAAATGAAAAGGACAAATAAGCTAAGAGAGATACTTAACTACACCTAATGAGCATATAAAAACAGAAATAAGCAACTAAAACAAGCTAGAATGACAGATTACTTAAAAATGTATAACACTTAGAAATTTTAAGCTAAAATGCAAATAAGCTAAAAATAAGCTATAACATAAGTGCAATAAGCTAAAAGAGGCTAAACCTAACCTAATAAGCAGAACTAAACCTAAGATAAGCTAAGAAAATAAACTAATAAGCACAGAATATCAAATAAGCATTTTGGCTAAACTGGCAATCAAAACAGGAAAAAGGGCACTTTTGAGCTTAAAAATAAGCACCTTAAAGGATCCTTATGAAAATGCAGCCTATACTACTTCAAAGACTGAACAATAAGCTACAATTATCAGCTAACAAAGAGGAGTTTGAAGCAAGGATAAGCCAAGAAAAATGCTTATTAAAAAGCTGTTCTCACTCAGCATATGCTGAGTTTTACTTTGAAAAATGACTGTTTTTGAGCTTAAAAATAAGTGTGCAATCAGATCCTTATGGACTTACAATCACAAAACAGATCAATATTGAACCTCAAAGATCAAGTATCAAGAATCAACAAGCATTTTGAAATAAAGGAAAAGCAATAAAAGCCAATAGAAAAAAACTTGGATCCTTATGGGAAAACAACTTATACCTCTAAAAAGCTTATCCAATAAGCTATTTTATCGCAAAGAAAAAAGCACATTTTGAAACTCCTCAAATTGCCTTTAAAAATTGCTTATGACAAAGCTAGTTTGTTCATTTCATAATAACTTAGAATTTTTTACAATCTTAACAACAGTACTACTTTTGAGCTTAAAATTAAGCCAACAACAGATCCTTATGGAATCTCAGACCTTCAACAGATTTAAATTTGGACCTCAAAGAACTTATATCATCATAGCAAAAACTATTTTGAAATTAAGAGAAAGCCACAAAAAGTAAATGAAAAAGCTGTTTATCAAAATTTCCACACTTAGAAAACTTTTGGACAAAACTTGACAGAAATAAAAAACAACTATTGCAGGATTAAAGAGACTTATACTAATGCATTTTGACTTCAATAAACAAACTCAATATCACAATTATTAAAACCCAACAGTAAGTGCACATCAGAGCTATGAATGATCACTCTATCATACCCGTATATCTATGTCATACCTTAAGCGTTCTTAATCAATTAAAGCTTTATGTATCTTATTTTTTAACATCAGGTGGAATTTTTGTATATTTCTTTATAAAATTCTCTTAAGTACTTAATATTTAAGCTAAAACAGATTTATAATGTGCTTGCTTAAGAACTTAAAACAGCTTTTGAAAGGCTTTAAACAATAAGAAAAACAATGATTCAAGAGTTAACTTAAAAACTTTAAATTTTCATTAAGATTAAAAACAGGTTACAATACTTGGAAATTGAAAGAGAATAATTAAAAATGACTTAAAAACTAAAAACTAGGTTAAAACTACATGGCCCAAAGGCTTACAAATGAACCCTATTTATACACAAGCTAAGAAGGTTCTAGGTTCTCTTCATCTTGTGTTTCTTTGCTGAGAGGGATCAAGGATGTGCTTGTTGTGTGTGTATACTCTTGAATTAATCATAGCCGTCCAAATTGAGTAGTCCCCAAGTCATATGATCTTGTCCCTTCATTTCTTGTCCTGTTCCTTTGTCGTATAGGGTGAATTGGGATTGCCAATATAGCTTTTGGTGTTTAGTGAGGTGGGATAGTGATGTTTTGTTATGGGGTGAAGGAAGACGACAATGAACAGTTATTGCAGAGGTTTGGCGGGAAACACGGAAGAGATGTACAGTACTATGAGCAGAGTGTGAGTTTGGGGAATTAGCAAAAATAGTCCCTGAGTGTGTTATGTTTAATTACAACCACGGTCCTTGTGGATTGCATCTTTGGTCCTTGTAGTTTGTAATTGTTTGCACCGTTAGTCCTTTAACGGAGTTAAGTTTAAGGGGTAACGGTTAACAGGTTTGTTATAAGGGAGTTTGGGCCTAGTTATTTGGTCGGGTATAAATAAAAAAAGTGTTGGACCTTTTTCTTGTACAAGTCTTCATGTAATGTATAAATGGGCTGACTCGGCCCATTAGATGGGTACGGGTTGGCCCATTTAACATTTCTTTGATATCGGCTTCGCCTTTGACTTTGACTTTTTGACTTGGCTTTGATTTTGACTTTTGCTTCACACTCTTCACATTCCCGTGCTCGGTTTTGTCCGTTTTGGCTTTGATTTTGTCCTTATCTTAGATATCCGTTACCTGCATAATACAAATGCAAAACATACAAATACAATGTATTTTTGGTACGTTTTTTGTCATTTAAGTCCGTTTTTAGTGGTCAAAGGTATGTGTAATTAAACACATACCAATCCTAACAATCTTCCCCCATGGGATGATATACGAAATTACTTACAATATTTTCCTAACAAGTACATAATGATTAAGAACAAAAGCTTCAACAAAGCTTCCAATGTTGATGATGCCTTCAATGGCCTTTGATCTGCGTGAAGGCTTAACTTTCTTCATACATTTCTTGTCATCTCGAAGTTTCTGAATTAGCTGCATGTCTTGAAACCTTCATTTTTCTGCACTTCTGGTCATGTCGAAGTTTTCTAGAATATGCTTTTCATTTGACTTCAAGTCTGCACTCCACCATGAATCATCTTTATAGTACCTTGTAGGACAAATACTGTAATAGGCACAAACTAAGTAACCCATACACTTCTGGTTAAGGAGAAGCTTCTGAATTAGCTTCCTCATAATTCATGCCACATATTCTTTATTTAGAAGCTTTTAAAGCTTCCCCCCAAACAAGCAACCCTCTCTTGAGCAGTTTCAAATCTTTCTTTCAAGCTTAGAATAATTAAGTACACAACAGAATTAGTAGCAATTCACATCAAATATTGCTCCTTTGATAATAGGCTTAGTGATTAACTGTTTGGGAAAACATTAACTGGATCAGCAATGTATCTTCTCATATTTCTTCCCCCTGGAAGTTCAAATAATGCATACTTAAAAAAATATCAAGGTATCTCTTCCCCCATGTAGTTGAAGAGATGCAACCAATCTCATTGAAAGAAGCCCAAAAACCCAAAGTACACACTCTATCCCATTCATGAAGTCGGCATCATAGCATCAAAGTCAATTAAGTCCTAGACGTGTGCTTTACTTTCTTTAGAATAATGATGATATTTTTTGTAACACACAAGGTTAGCTAAGTCTCGGATATAGACAGTTAAACCCTCCAAGTAGTCGAAATGATAACACCAAAGTCAACTAAGTCCCGGATGAACTCATTTCTTCCTGCATGATATTGACTATCTAAAGGAATCATCATACCATTATGTACCTCTTTTATCATAAGAAATTGTTTCTTACATCTCTTCCCCCATGTAGGTAGAATAATACACCAAAATCCACGAGTTAAACACTAATTTTCTCTACAGTCATGACATTTGTCTTCCCGGAATGACCTCAAATAAGAAGAATGTATGAATTTCGTCACGTGTACTCATTGTACGTTTAGATGTATGTCTCCTTCCCCCTTGCTGGTTTTGATACCTCAGAATCAGCAACACATTGTATGCACATATACTTGAAATTTTGTAAGAAGAGTGAAATTATCTCAAATGTATCCCGTGAGAATCAACTGCTAATCAAATCTCTACTCATTAACTCTCTATGACTATATTTATCAACCCCTTTGTAGGCTATTTAAAGTGACCACTGATGGAGTAAACCCTATATACCAAACTTGAAATTTATGTAGAATTCCCTGTTCTTGTGACTTAAGCTTGCACTAATGTTGGAAGAACAGTGTAGAGAATTTGTGCTCCAAGAAAATCTCTAAGTACTCTATACACTCAACTAAGAGGCATAAGAAGTACAACACCACTTGAAACTATCCACATCATTTTCAGCGTGTGACACTGAGTATAACAACGTAACTTCTTTAAGTGATAGTTATCCAGGTCTTCAACCATCCACCCCGACTTCTGGAAACTAGATAAACCAAGTCCTCAACTTAAATCTTAAGCTCGAGCAAGTTATCATTGAAAGTCATGCATCCAATCAACCCCGGCTTCATGATAAAATAAGAACACGCCTTCGTGAAATGACACTTCAATCTCAAATAAGAGATATCCAATCAACTCTGTAGTCACTTAGAAAATCACATATCAAATCTAGCCATTAAAAAATTTAAGTTCCAATGATTCTTTATCAAAAAGTTGATTGATCCTGGTCTTGGAAAAATAATCTTGTCACTATGTCATTTCGAACCTCGACAACAACCATTATACCAAAGGCTAACCAAATTTATCACTGAGTATAAAATTTCGGCTCAAAGACAAGCACTTTGTAACTTTCGGATACTAACGCCCTATAATCAGCCCAATTAAAACTGAACTTCAACCAAAAAATTATCCGGCCCTTATTGGTATTAATCACGAAAGTCCAATACTATGAATACTCGGATCCAATACATATATTATCAACAATTAAAACCAGCCCACACCAAAACAAACACGGCCCAATAATGTAAATCATGATTTTGAGGCCCATGTGCTAGTACCGAATGAATGGCCCATCTGAGATCAAACCTTAATACAAGATATAAAGGGGACCATACCCTAATTTTACTCATATGAGTAAACCTACTCTCTCACATCAGACGTAACCACACGCCAAGATGCTGTTTGTTTATTAAGAGGCTCTGAATCTGAATCTTATTCGCACATCTGAATTTGAATATTCGGTAGAAAAGTCTGAATCTGATTCCCATCTTAATCTGAATAAGTGGTCGAGAAGTCTGAATCTGAATAAAATAAAACTGTTTATTTTGGTAAAAATGTATAGATGTGTTAAATAATAGTTTTTACAATTTAAATATAAAATAATTGCATTCGCACAAAAAATAAATCGTATTAAATAAAAAAACAAATTTTATAATATAATAAATTTCAAGTTAAAGTATTTAAAAAAATATTCAATCTCATGTTTATTCGACAAAAATAAACATGTTAGAGTTTAAATTGAACTTTTAAAACGATTAACTAAATGAGTCGCGTTAGAATTAAGATGTATGAATCCGAAACCGTACCCTTCAATTTGAGCAAAATATAAATTGACACATATCATCTTATACATTCTTTATATAACAAAACATATGTAATCATTCTATTTAATACTTTCAATACAAAATATGAAAGTGAAATAAGAAAAAAAAATCAAGAAATAAAATAAAATAAAAACAACAAAGTAGAAAATAAATAAAGAGAAAAAAAGACATTAAGAGGTGTTAAGACATCCACTCTACATCTAGTTCAGTAAGAGGTTTATGCCTCTTACTGCCTCTTAATGGCCAGAAAAAAACAAACGCTCTTAACAATGTTTGCCTCTTACTGCCTCTGAATGACATGAAAAAAACAAACAGTCTTAATGACCTAAATGTCTGACCGCATCTGAATGAGTAAGATTAATATGCTGTTAAGAGGCATTTCTGAAAAAACAAACACCACCTTAATTATAAAAATTATTTTTATAGATTTATATATAATATATAGTGGGGCCATATAATTTTTTTTATTATAAGTTTTAAGATTGGATGTGAGTGATAAAAGTGAGGTGAGGTCCATTTCTTATTGGTTATCAACAAAATCCACTAATCACATATTGATTTAACTTTCATTACTTGGGTTTACTTTTTAATCCAAAATAGCATACTAAACATTTGTTACAAGGAATAATATCATTCTTTTAATTCAATAGGCTCATACCAAACAGACCTTAATTTATTAAGTGT
>BQNB010008446.1:53356-89927 GCA_026074375.1 Tanacetum coccineum
TCATTTTGATCATCCAAATCTGGAGTCCAACCCGGAATTTCTATGGCTCGCCCCCAATGCGTCTTACCTTTATAATTAATTTTAAATGATTCAAATATGTGAGACATACTCTTAGTGAGAACACAAAGTCTTTTGCAATGGTAATTTTTTTTTCTTCAAGTTCTCCACATTTAACAAGGTTCCCCACTTTGATGCAATTCGAATAAAAGTATTTTCATTCCACACTTTTAAAGGTAACTCGTTCATCAGTAATGAATTCACTAGACGCTTGGATTAGCTGAGAGAACCACGAACATACTCCTGTAGATAACAAAAGCAATCATAACTCACAAACCACCCATGTATTTTAAATCAATATCGGTGAAGCCTTCATTCCCCAATGCCACTTTTAGATTTTCTAACACTCCAACCTCCTTCACTTTCCCATTTAAACAACATGAGTAATCTTGTGTGTTTACGCAAGAATCATCTAAAACCAACACTGGCTTGCTATCATTCTCCCCATTCCCTTGGCTCTGATTTTTTTACCACATTCGCATAGGAACTTACATCATCCCTATGCCCATTGTCTTTAGTATTCTCAATTGATGAGTCTCTGATCTTTCCTTTCATAGCAGGTTGATGACTGCTAGTAGAACCCTTAGGCCTATGGAATCTAGCAGCATTAGCATGAATTCTATGTCTACCAATCCACACCGTACATAAATTACCAACCAAACGCTCCACATCAAAAACTTTAATAAAACGCACAAATCCGAATCTCTTACCAGCCTTTGATCTTTTGTTAGGAATAAACGCATCAACCACATGCCCATATTGTTTACACGCATTCCATAGATCCTTAGCACTCGCTTGCTCAGGAAAATTAGTCACGAACACGGACGTGAAGATCTTCAGCACATCATCCTCCTTAGTTCTCTTAGAACCCATTTGAATCAAAACAAAGAAGATATCACCAATTTGAAAAATCACAGCAAAAAAAATATAAAAACGAGGGGTTAGGTTTTTGGATTTGAAAGGAATTAGGATTATGTTTTGTATTAGAAATTTAATTGAAAAAAGACAAAAAAAGGGAAAACGACAAAGAAACAAACCCTAAATCGAAAACAACAACCCTATAGATCATGATCATCAAATCATGAAAATAACTCGATAAGGAAATCAATCACAAAAGAATGATCTCACTATTGCAGGCTTGTCTATGATCGATTAACAAGATGGTAGTAGTTATTGAGATCAGTTAGGGAAGATCGCCCACGGTGTCGCCATTATTATAATAACATATAACAATGATAATTGAGATAGTGAAACATTGAGTGACTAACGGTTCTTATTCTTCGATTTGAAATCTATATTTAATATATTCGTTTTGTTTTCATATTAACTACTATTACTTTTAATTCTATTTGTTTAATACTGTGCAAGTGACAGATAAATATACTTTTAAGTTTTATAATGGTTATTTTCCACTTGACAAAAAGATTAAAAAGATTTGAATTTATACGAACTAGTTGGCGTTTTATTGTAATCAAGTTCGGCAAAAAGAAACCATAAGAACTTAGGATGGTAAAGCAATAAAAAAAGAGTGGTCACGTAACCAACTCACGAGGATATTGAAAGGTTGTGCAACGCATAAAGCCTTCACTTAAAAAGAGCTATATTTTTTTTATGAGTTTTACATATAAATAAATATAACATTAAATATATATGATTTATATTGTTTAAGTTTGTATGCAATTTTTTTTAGGGCTTGTTTGTTTAATTTTTTTATTAAGTTCTGTAAAATTAAAGTGTCTGTCTGGATATACGTTATCTGTTTGTAAATGGATATATGACTGTTTGTTTTGTGTGCTGAATAGAGTATTTGAATTTAAAAAATTACTATTATATCCTTTTATATAAAATAAAGTGAAGAAGTGGGAAGGTAAATATGTAAAATTTTGATTTAAGTCATGACTTAATATGGATACCCTTCCTCTCATGGCTTTTTCTAGGAAGTCATTTATTAATTTTAAGCACAAAACAAACAAGTTTTTAGTGACGTAATTAACTTACCTATTTTTTAATTAAGACTCTTTAAGTTCTTATCAAACACTACCTTAGTTTACAAATGTAATAGTCTCTTTATTCTTATTGCCAAGGGCCATCGTAAACAACGAGACGACCATGGTTACAATAATAAGTGTGTTATATACTTATAGTGTGACATTCTTAGTTTATGAGAGCGAAACTATGAGGGTTTTTGGGGGGTTCACGAGAATCCGAAGTATATTTGTCACATAGTGTAAATTTTTGTTTAAGATTTTGATTTTTTTGAAATGAACATTGTGCTGAAGTTTTGTATCACACAAGTACATGTCGTGTTTAGTTATTCGACTAATATATCAAAAGAAATACATGTCTTCTTAATTTGTTTATTAGTTTTAATGAAATCGTACATTTTAATTCATTTTCTTTTACGTTATTCTCGGGAAAAATAATTTGTGTATCTGATGATTTAGAGTCTTAGATCCGCCCTGTTAGTTTTGTTAGTTTGTACTCACTTCGTCTCATAATAAACGTTCACTTTAATAATTTATAATGTACTGAAAAGGTAAAATTAGCTACAATTTTCACCGACATCATATCTATTTACAAAAATTTATTTTCATTATTACTATAGTGACACTTGTTTTTGTAGTGGTATTATTGTGTTACGGTTTTATCATTTCTGGGAAAAATATATATAGGTATATATTATAACACTATTCCTAATCGAGCAAGCTAGTGAAAAAGGTTAACAAAAAATACCATCAAAATTGGTGTTAACCATAAATAACCCTGCCGTATGGATAAGGTCAAGAGGTAAAAGGAGTGGTCATCAACAAAAAAGAAAACAAACAAAAAAGATCAAAACATTGATGACGCTCTAGTCGTACCACGATTGCACCACTATAGTGGGTGTGCACTCCTATGCGATAGTAGAAGGAAGACTCGTTTTTTTGGACAAAAACTTACTTGATTTCATTCATAAAACGACTTTAAATACTAGCAATCAGATAATCTTAAACAAACACCAATAGTTATCCTAACACGACACAAATACGTTCCTAACAATTATCCTAAACAAAAGATAGTTATGGGTTATTCTCAAACCCATCTAGAATATGGGGGAGGGGGGGGTTTGTCCTATACCCATCAGGGAAGGTCCTTCTTACCAACCTGGAACTTTCTTGACTCTTGCAGTCCGACCTTCTTCTTGTAGGCCACGGATGTAACAGCAGGCGTAACATTCCTCCTTTCTTCAAAAGCAACCTTGTCCTCAAGGTTATAACTGGGATAAGCTTCTTGAAACTCAGATAACCACTCCCACGTGGCTTCCTCAGGTGTCCCCCCAGCCCACTGTACTAGAATTTGACGAGTAGGTTCCCCATTCTGCAAAACCTTACGCACATCAATACCCACTGCCAAAGGTCTGCTCTACTGGTGACCTTCGTGTAATTCTTCAGGAAACCCGCTACCACCTCTAACCGTCATCCTAAGAAACCTTTAGATTGTTACATGAAATAACGGGATGGATCCTCTTGTGCAGGAAGTGCAAGCCGAAGTAAGCTAACTTCCAATTCATTCCATCACTTTGCCATCTCATCATTCTTTATTCACGGCCCAATATATCGGCTTAGCCAAGTTATTGAAAGACGTTTAGCCAAAGTTAACTGGCGATAAGGCTGTAGCTTGACAAGCACCATATCCCCGACCTTAAATTCCAACTTCTCTGTGCTTTCTTTTGCTTTTTTTCCATTCTATGGCTTGGTTGCTAAAAATATTTTCCTTGAGTTGTCGCAACTCAATACTCTTCCCGTTTACTAAGAGCTCGTCCACTAGCCGCAAATCTTTAGAAGTTAGCCGGCGGATTAGGAATCACCTCGTTTAACGGCAACCTCCCTCATACAATGCACTGGAAAGGTGACATCATTTTACTGCTATGGTAGCTAGTATTTATATACAATCTTCAGACCAGTAGAAAAACGAACCACCTGTTCAGGTCGCGTTGATGACCATTGCCATCAGGAATATGAGTTATCCTAACCCATCAGGAAGTCCTTCTGCCAACCTGGAACTTTCTTGACTCTTGCAGTCCGACCCTTCTTTTTGTAGGCCACGGATGTAACAGCAGGCGTAACATTCCTCCTTTCTTCAAAAGCAACTTTGTCCTCAAGGTTATAACTGGGATAAGCTTCTTGAAACTCAGATAACCACTCCCACATGGCTTCCTCAGCAACTTTATGAGCATTAAAATTCGTAGGTAACGTACCAAAGTGCGCGTACTTCGTGAAACGGTCCACCACGACAAAAATAACCGTGACTCCCTTAGAATTAGGCAAACCTATAATGAAGTCCATAGATACATCCTCCTACACAGCCGTGGGCGTCGGAAGAGGTTGAAGGTACCCACCAGGAGCTTGTGTTGAATACTTAGTTTGTTGACACACAAGGCAACACTTAATGTAATCCTCCACCGATTTGCGCATCCCCTTCCAATAGAATAAGGCGGCCAAGCCAACCAACATTTTCTTGATTCCACCATGTCCCGCACTTGGTGTATCATGGAATTCCCGTAATAGAATTGCCTTGAGTGTAGACTCGGACCTAATATAGTAACGATTATTAACTAGTAGCAACCCATTTTCGCGTCGAAATTCGGCCGATAGTTCCCCACGGTCTAATTTTTGATGCAAATCAATCAGCTCTTTCAAAGACTCATTTTCACTTTTCAATGTATCTAGGACTCCTACCAGCGGCTGACTCATAGCCATGAATGAGGATGTGACGGGCTCCTTATCTTCGTACACACGGGAGATGGCGTCCGCGACTTGGTTTAGCGCCCCGGGCTTATATTCGATAGCAAAATCAAAACCCATTAATTTCCTTACATATTTCTGTTGAATTGGCGTCTGAATCACTTGTTGCATAAGTTCCTTGATACTTTTATGATCCGTTCGGATAGTGAACAATCGCCCGAGCAAGTATTGTCGCCATTTATAAACGGCTTCCACAATGGCAAATAATTCCTTTTGATAGGTCGCGGCGACACGCATTCTTGGACCTAACTTACGGCTAAAATAGCAAATAGGCCAGTCGTTTTGAATCAGAACCGCTCCTATTCCGTCCGCTGAAGCATCCGTCTCCACAATAAAAGTATGTTCAAAATCCGGAAGCCCTAATATTGGAGCAGTAGACAACTGCCGCTTTATAGCTTCAAAGGCTGTTGATTCCTCCTCTTTCCACTTGAACCCATCTTTACGCAACAGGTTTGTTAATGGAGCAGCCATTGTTGCATACCCTTGAATAAAACGACGATAATACCCAGCGAGGCCTAGAAACCCGCGTACTTGCCGCTGAGATTTAGGCACTGGCCATTCACAAACCGCCTTTACCTTTTTGGGATCCATTTCCACGCCATTCCCCGAGATGATATGCCCTAGATATTCGAGAGTTGCAGCCCCAAAAACACACTTGGACCGCTTTACATAAAACTGGTGTTCCTGTAAACATGCTAAAACACACTCCAAATGTTCCAAATGTGTAGTCAAAGTAGTACTATAAACCAAGATATCGTCAAAAAAAACAATCACAAATTTACGTAAATAAGGTGAAAACAACCGGTTCATAGTCGCTTGAAAGGTAGAGGGGGCATTGGTGAGACCAAAAGGCATAACCAAAAACTCGTAGTGACCGTCATGCGTACGAAAAGCTGTCTTGTAGACATCCCGCTCATGGACTCGTATTTGATGGTACCCGGCCCGCAAATCAAGCTTAGTAAAAATAACCGCACCCCCGAGCTCATCAAACATTTCATCCGCCGTTGGGATTGGAAACTTATCCTTAACTGTCACCGCATTTAACGCCCGATAATCCACACAAAAACGATAACTCCCATCCTTCTTTTTAACTAGTAACACGGGAGAAGAGAATGGGCTGTGACTAAATCGAATAATCCCCTGGCTCAGCATCTCATTGACTAGTTTTTCCATCTCATTTTTTTGATAGTGAGGATAACGATAAGGCCGCACATTAATCGGCTTAGTATTAGGCAGTAAATGGATGCGATGGTCAATCAAACGATGTGGAGGTAAATTGGTGGGTACCTGGAATAGTGACGCAAATCGTCCCAAAAGCTGTTCGATTTCTGGACGTTCTGCCTCTGACCCTACTGGTGTGACACCATCGCCTTCTCCATCCATTGGCAAGCTATGAAACTCGTACACCCCATAGATATCATCGGCCTCCAACAATGCTTGCATACGATGGAGGCTGATCCGACTCATTCGTAGAGACTCATCCCCTTTCAAGGAATACGTAACATTGAGGAGAATGAAATCCATCGTCTGCTGAGCGTAATCATGAGTTACCTTCCCTAACTTTTGCAGCCACTGAATCCCCAACACCACGTCAGGCCCTTTCATTGGTAATACATACAGATCTACTTCTATTGTCAGCCCTTGCATACAAAGGGTTACTTGTGAACATACCCTCTCACACAATAACGACTCACCACTTCCAATATACACCTTGAAAGCTTTTGTCGATGCAACGGGTAGTTGCATTTTTTCCACCACATCAGGCCGTACAAAATTGTGGGTACTGCCATTATCAATAAGCACGTGCACGTTCCTTGTACCAATCGTCCCCCAAAGTTGAAGAGAACGGGGACTCCCGTGCCCAATCAAGGAGTTAAGTATGGAAATATCCCCACTTTCTACTGCTTCTTCCGCATCCGCGTCCAACTCTTGACCCGTATCACCACCTTCCTCGGTCATTAACAAAAGAAATTTCCCCGGACACTTATGACCACGCACCCACTTGTTATCACAATTGAAACATAACCCCTTATTGAGGCGTTCTTGGCGTTCAGCGGGTGATATCCACTTAATTGCAAGTGGTTTGGTAGTGGCAGCAGGCGTCGGCAATAATGAGGGTTTACCAGCATCAGCTTTTGCGCCCAAAACTCGTGTTGCAGACGGCTTTTGTTGGACCACACTGGTCGCGGTAGTGGCTGTAAGGCTAGTAGGAGACCGTTGGTCATCTAGCCTGGCTTCCGTAACTGTTGCCAACGAAAACGCTTCTCCAAGTGATGTAAAACGATATAAGCAAAGCTTCAGAGATGTCCGTGACCCGATTCATGAGCTTTTCAAACTCAGCCTGGTATTGAGCCACAGTACCTGTTTGTAGCAACTTGGAAAGAGTACCTTGCGGGTCCTCATATTTAGACGGGCCAAAACGATTGCGCACGTTCTCCAGAAACCCATCCCACGTGTTGATGAGCTTGTTTCGGGTCATCCAACGAAACCATTCAGCCGCTTCGCCTTCAAGATTGAAACCCACAACCTTAAGCCGTTGGTCGACTGGTGTATCCAACAACTCAAAGTACTCATTAATCGAAAAGATCCAACTGTCAGGATCCGCGCCATTAAATTTTGGGACATCTAATCGCATGGCTCGCGGTATGACCGACCCATGATCACCACCACCCCCATGGCGCACTTGTAACAAATTTTTAGTCTCTTCGAGTTCGGCCTGTATAGCTATAAGTCGAGCCGTAAAGGCGTCCGACTGATCTTTGAGCAATAAACGGATTGCGTTCTCGTCCATGATGAAAGAAAACAATGAAAGCACCAATTGATACGCTCTAGTCGTACCAACGATTGCACCACTTATAGTGGGTGCGCACTCCTGCAGAAAGTAGAGAGGAAGAACAGAGTTTATTTGACAAAACTTACTTGATTTCATTCATAAAACGACTTTAAATACTAGCAATCAGATAATCTTAAACAAACACCAATAGTTATCCTAACACGACACAAATACGTTCCTAACAATTATCCTAAACAAAAGATAGTTATGGGTTATCCTAACCCATCAGGAATATGAGTTATCCTAACCCATCAGGAAGTCCTTCTGCCAACCTGGAACTTTCTTGACTCTTGCAGGCCACGGATGTAACAGCAAGCGTAACAGTATGTGTGTGTGTGTTTTAAAATGAAGAGATAAATTATTGAACTGAAAGAATCTAGAAAGTCTCGACAAAATGTTACAAAATGATACAAATGAAAAACAATTGTTTCCACTTTATTTAGTGGCGAGCATAATACAAAAATGACATTCTAGCCCTAAAACATTTCCAAGTGACTAGATTCCCTACGCGTAACAAAAACCTCAGTGATAAGTGTGTCTGATAATTTATCAAAATGCTAATTTAAAGATAAAATTAGCAATAATATAGTCTCATGAGTACAAACTCATTTGGATCAATTGTTTTGTGAGAGTCGATCTCCATGCTTAGATATTTAGATAAGTTATCATAAAAATAATGGATATACATGTATGTTTCATTACTCGTATAAACAGGATTTTTGATAAGAGAAATATTATATCCACAAAAGATTCAGATAAAAGCTTCCGCACAATAATGTGTCAGCATAATTTGTTCAATCAAAGCTATTATTAATAAGGAAGAATCTATTTGATTGGTTAACCTATTTTGCTATATTGTTGTGTGTAAAATTTTATGTCAATTTTTTTTTAGACATAACAATCCTCTTTTAATAAAGGGATTTGCTAAATTAACCTATTATATGTTAGGCGTGCGAACGACGTCGGTTGGCATTAAATGGGGGTCGTTTTGGAGTTAATGAGTGCGTTCTGGATTAGTGGGGTTGTGTTAGGCCAGTTTTTTCTTTTTAGATTACGCTTGGATTTTGATGGCCCGTTTCGTTATAAACTATGCACCGATTGATGGAAGTGTATTCAGTACTCTTCTTTTTCTTCTTTTATCTTTATGCATTTCTTTTTCTTCTCAAATACACATAGTGCTTCTTCCATATTTATGTTTTCATGGTTTCGGGCGTTGATGGTGATTCACATATTAAGGGCGTTGATGGTGGTTCACATAAAAAGGGTATTTTTTTGTTTTTGTTATTTATTCATGTAAGTTTGATTATGTTCTAAATGTGTAAGATTTTGGAAATGGACTATTGCATGTGGTGTTTAGAAGTGTTTTTCTTATTTTTTTAGCTAATCTGTTTAAGTTCTTGTAGCTTGAAGGGCCGATTTAGGTGTTGATCGTGGTTGTTAGATTAAGAGTATGCTTTTTTTATTGTTGTTGTTGTTATTTGTGTATGTTTTTTGTTGTTTTTGTTGTTAATTAAAAGTGTGACATGTTGTATTAGGGTTCTTAATTGCAATTAATGTTTAGGATATAGTTGATGTATGTTGTGTTTCTACTCTCTTTTTTTGGGTAAAGGGTTCACCCGATAAATTTATTACTCCAAAAATAATTCAGTACAATGGATGAGGGTGAATCCCACATCTCAGCCCGTTACATAGGCAACCTACTTCCTGAAAGGAAGGTACACTTAGTTACTAGACCACAAGAGACTCAAAACATCAAGTAAATAATTTCTTCTTACGACCTCGTACATTGATATCCAAATTATCGCATATAGATATAATATTGTCAAGAATTTCCTGGCCTTAATACATATCATCATCATATGGGTCGTAGTCATAATCGGCATTCTCATAAATTTCCTTCCATTGTTCTAGCAAGCTATTAGTACCATAACCAACCCAGATGGTTTTGAAGCCATGAAACTTGCCATTTCATTATCAATAGGTTCAACTTCATCTTCACTATCATGATCACCCGTATAATCAATCTTTTCCAGAGGTTTACCCTCATCATCCAAAAGCACACATTTCCCTCTAGCTGTTGTTCCAACATATTGATATTATCAACTAAAGGGGTAGAACTTTGCCCTTCCTCTTGCACAACAGACATAAAAGTCTTATCCCCATAAAACTTCCTCATTAAACATGTTATCAAATTTTAAAGCCTCAAACGAGTTACTAAGGGAAAAGATACCATTACCTGATGTCGAAGCATTCGTCTTACTTGTCTTCTTTGAAGAGTTACCTGTTGTCGAGACCTTCTTATCAGCAGAAGGAGCCGTTTTAAAGTTCGCCTCTTCAGTCAGTTGATTTACTTAGGGAAATATATAGTTTCTGGTTTCACCTAGACCGGTTTAAAGTATTTGGTGCCTTTATTATTGCCACCTGATTTCTTCTTTTTTACTTTAATAAAACCATCATCATTAGCCTCAGATGATCCACTCTTGTTTTTATCTACCCTATTCACCACTCATGTTTCTGCTCTTTTTATGTGGATCAAAAAATGAAATGGTTGCTTGTCGTAGTTTGCCATTTTTTTAAATAAAGTTTAGATACTTTTTTTTGCATGCTTTGATTCTTTTGTTAATTTGATTATATTAGGTTTCGTGATTTGGTTTTTGTTGTTTATATTTTCGTTCTTTAACACGTGGGAGGTAACTTATATGATTGTGTCTTTTGGATTTGTTTTGAACGGAGTTGGCTTTGCTGTGATGGATTGGTTATCCAGTCAGTTGTGGTTTTGGCTATGCAAAATGCTAGATGGCAGAGAGTGCAATCGTCTTTTTCAGTTTATGATTTAATTGGTGAGTTGTAATTTTGCTGTTGTAAAAATGTCTTTGCTGAAATTATAGTCCGCCTTTATAACCATTGCAATATATATATATGCCTGATTAGAGATAGTGATGCAAGTTTAAAGGTACGTTAACTGTAAATTAATTTGAATTGACATTTAATCTCTTATGATGTGATTATTTGTTCCAAATGTTTAGTTTTGTGTTGCCACGCCTACATACCAGACTTTAAAATATATCAGAAAGCACTTATACAATGATCATTAATCACACATAACACAAAAATAATTCGAACCTACTAAAGAAACTCTATGACCATAAACAATGAAAACTAAAGTAAAATTTTTTGGCTTTCTAATATGGGCAGCAATACATTTGCAATCAATTACAAGCAAAAGATCTAATACGTCAAAAGCACAAACCATATCCTCAAATGTTCAACCGTATTTTGTTGTTTCTGATTAATTGGTGAGTTGTAATTTTTCTATTTTAAAAATGCTTTTTTGTTGAAGCGGTAGTCCGCCTTTATGATTGTTGTAATATATGTGCCTAATTTGAGATAGCGATGCAAGTTCAAAGCTAAATTAATTGTAAATTGACTTGAATTGGCCTTTCATCTCTTATGACGTAATTATTTATGCCAAATGTTTACCTTTGTGTTGTCGTTCGGTTTTCATGTGTGCTTGTAATTGTTGCTTTTATGTACTTTATATAGTTTGCATATCAGGTAACTATTTATGCCAATGATTATGCTTAAAGGATTAATTGCTTAAATGTTTTGTGGTTTTTTTTTAATTTCATTTGGGTGCGATTTTCAGCATTGCATGTTCTTTATTTGTTGCTAACTCAACAATTTGCGGTTGTAGGTTGCTTCACCTGTTTGCTGGAATTAGTTTACAAGGCGTTAATGGTTTGTGTTGTCAAGCTTATACCGAGTTTCCTACATATGGGACGTCATGTGGCTAGTGGTCTATATGGTTATTCCAAAACGGTTATGTTGATGCGTGAGGTATTTGTTTCTTTTGCTTGGTTTTTTTAAGTGGTGATTTCTTTTCCATTGTCAGATCGAGTTAGAATTTAAATTTAGTTGTGTAGGATTTATAGCGTATGTGTGGTTATTAATGTATTTATGCTAAAATAACATTTGCAGCAGAAATTGGAAACGGGTGTTGTATTTGGAAAATTGTTCCTGTTAGCTTTGCTTAGTTGCTGAAAGTTGGGTAAAAGGTTTTAATTACCTGATTTAGATTAGATTTTATAAGTTTCTGAATGTTTATGGGATACAGATAGGGGTTCTGATATGCCTGTTTGGCTACTCATTACGATCATGTTTACTAATTCATTATGTTTTTTATACGTTGTCGTTTTTGTTTATTTGGAAAGTGTAGTTTGGCCTGCAAATTGGATGTTGCCAGAAATGGTGTCTGTGTAACTAATGACATCAAATAACGTCTATTTTATAGCATCATTTATCTCATGTTATTAACCCATTTTGTATAGTTATTGCAAAGAATTGTTACTTAATCGTTTATATTTGAGAATTGCAGTAATTATGGAGTACTTGGTGAATATTTGCAAAAGGCGCGCATTCTGGAGCTTAAACGAAGATATTTTGAAGATTAATGATTCTGACAACCAATACGCCGTATCCATTAAGGAAGATACGGCGTATCCGTGCCTGCACTCACCAAAGACCACAAAGGAATGAAGATCAATACGCCGTATCCAGAGAATCTCAATACGCCGCATTCAAGATATAGTATGTGAAAATTCTGGAAGATATCAAACGTGATCCCTACTCCAAGAAACCCCCAATATGCCGTATCGAATCCCTTGGATACGCCGTATCGAACCGACTTCCATACCCTATAAATACAAAACTCAAAAATGAGTTTTGGGTGTGCTAAATCATATTCTCGATACCTAAACCATAAAAGTCGATTTTCAGAGGAGAAAAAGAGCAGAAGAGGTCGAGCAACGCTATCAATTCTATAGGAGACAACGTGTAATTCCATATATTTTAGTAATCGTTTAGTTTTTGGTATCATTCGTTAACTCGGTTAGTTTACCATGGCTAAATAATTGCTTTTGTATTTATTATGACGTTTGAAGGCTAATACCTTCAGGTATTAGCCATTATTTTAAAGATTTGAATGTTTAGTATTTGTTTATCTTGATTTCTTGATTTATCGTTGAATGATTGTTTATATTTATCAATTTATACTTGTTTACACGCTTTTGTATGCGACCTATCATTCAACTGGATCTAGTGATATGGACCAAGTAATCTAGAGTCTGGGATAGCTCTCCATATAATAATCTATACATCTAGAACCATAGGATTACAAATATTGTCTCGCTAAATCTGTGTCTAGGATACGCTTCGGGCTTAACTAGTTAATTGGATATTGCTAATGGTTTATTGATCGTATTGACTAGAAGGTGAACCTAGATAATAAAACAAATAACGTTCTGATTCCATTGGATAGTTGGACAAGTGGACTACTAGTGTATAAATCACCATTAAGCGGTAAGTGGGTAAAGTCTCAATGAGCTAGGGTTTAACAAGATCACCATTGCTTTAATCCCTAAGATAGATTATAATCAGCGAATAATGATGCTTTATGCGGATGCTTTAATTGTGACAGAATTAATGTGTCTAGGTCTTAGGATGCTGTAACGCCTAAGTATTAAGAATGATATACCGCCTCGAGAGATGAAATCATTACACTTATTAAACAAACCAACTTTCTAATCGGATTAATAATGGTTAATACAGTTTTCTTATATTTGGCTCGACCGCTCTTTTATCTTTTGTTAATTTGCTTGCGTGGGTTAAAGTGCCTTGAATTGATTGTAGTAACCGACCAAACCGTGCTAGTCTCTCAGGCTGAAAACCCCCATTTTCCCGCTAGAATTAGGATTAGAACTGACATAGGTTTAGAATAGAATTGAATTAACATAGATTAGATAACCAAGATATTAATTAAATTGACAGATTTAACCTCGCTTCAAGTGTTCGACACCCTACTTACCACAAAACTACTACCGATCGGGTACACTGCCCGTTAAAATGTTTTTTTGTTTAGTCGGCAAAATATAAATTTAAAACTTGAATCATAAAAATATACACCACACAATGACACATCAAGTTTTTGGCGCCGTTGCCGGGGAGTGAAAATTAATCTTGATTTTTATTTGATATTTTGGTTTTTAACATTAGATTAGATCTAACCCTTAGGAGTAGTGTAATTTAGATTAGTGTATATTCCTGTATATTCTGTATATTTTGTATATTTGTCTTTAATTGTATGCTTGTATATATGTGTGTTTAATTGTTTGCGTATTTAATTGTTTTTCTCAATACACTGTTCTGATCGATAACTTGATACGTCATATCCACTTCCATTGGATACAGCGTATCTAACTTTCTGTCCAATACAGCGTATGCATTCAAAAGATTAATATGGCGTATTCACTTCTATTAAATACTGCGTATCGATCATCTGATAAAGTTCTTTTCCATTCTCGAACTTAAAGCCCAAATTTTTTTAATACCTTTTTCCCGTTGGTTCTACTGATAATTTTCTGGTTATTTTTCAGTAAGAATGACAAAGGTTATCAAAGGAGAGTTCGAGAAAATTAAGGATGTTAAGATCGAAGATGTTTCGCTCACTTACGATACATCACTTGAAGTTTTCAATAATAAATTCAATCGATTAAGCGGAATGGATGATGATTTATTCACATATGAAGTTGAAATTGCTGACATCCCATATGACTCAAAAATGGATGATGATTCAGAGCATGAAACTAATGATGATATGGGATATGATCCGTCTGATTTTGCATTTACTGAATGGTTGGGATCGAAGTTTTTCAACTACAAGATAATGGATCATTATACTAGCAAAGCATTATGGATTTACTGGATCAGAGGAGATGACGAAGTTGAGCTCACAGATGAAGAATCTTCTGATGATAAGGATGAAGTTGCTGAAGTATTTAGGATCGACACTAATTTATTTAATTTTGAAACACATATATGCGAGGCATTCAAAGAATTTAATTATCTTTTGCAAATCAATCCAAACTTACTTACTAAGGACATTGAGGGATTCAAGACCTATGCTGATTACAAGAGTGATTGGATCTATGAATGGAACAAGGACGTACCATGGGTCGATGAGAAGCCATGGACTAAAGCTGGAGTTTGGACCAAACCCACACCAGTTAAACATACTTGCAATCCTTTCAACTATAAAATTGGATGTTTATAATGGCTAACATGTAGTTGGAAGGATGATGGATACTGTAATAGAGGAAACTTACCCGGAACTTACATTATTGGAAACCAACTCCATTATCAGGATTACGAGTGGTACGAGGCTTTGGAAGATAGCGTACTTAAAGATGAGGCTTTAAGAAACAAAGCTATGATGGAAGGATTTATCAATGAAGAAGATGATGAGTCACGTTACGAACAAAAGAGACGATGGAACATATATACAAACTATGATGATGCTTATGAGATAAATCATAAAGATAATGAGAGAGAAGAATTATGTGAACTTCATGAGCTACCAGTGTGCAATGTAAGGAGATATATGATGATCAAATATTCGTTCAATAATGATGAAGAGTATGTTGCTGTAAAAGAAGACGAATACGATGATCTTACAATCACAAGAGAAGAGGCGTGCCGAGCTTACCAAGAAATCTTTCAGATAATAGATGAAGGATTGATGGTGACTAAAGCCGAGTAGAAGAGAAGCTGAAGACAAGTCTAACTTAAAGACTTTGTTGTAAACAAAAGTGCTTCCCGAGAGACGACCTGGATTGTTATTTAAGTTTATCGAGTCTGTCTTCCCAGACATCAATACGGCGTATCCGCTCCATACCATATAGCGTATTGATTGTCTGGATGTTATCAGTCTTTATTTTTTATTGCACTTTAAAAACCTTATTGTCAGTTCTGGCATTACGACGTATTCATTAACCTGATACAGCGTATCCACCAGACTGACTCGTATTTGGTTTGTTTAGTTTAGTTTAAATTAACCGTAGATGCCAAGATAGGAATAGACGTTTTTCCTATTTTACACAGGACCCCATGAAAGAAATATCGACGAATATTGGTAGAGGATTTACAAATATGGAAATCTTGAAGTGTTGGTGTCTTGAAACTTCAAGACGGCTATTCAACACATAATCTTGCTAATAAACTCAAACATGGAGAATCTACCGAGCAAATATCAGGGGAGTTTCTCATTCTAATTCTTTTTAATTCCTGTATTTTTAATGTTTTATCTATACAACGAGGACGTTATATAATTCAAGTGGGGGGATGGAATTAGAATGTTTACTTGTCCTATTTTTTCACATTAAAATAATTAAAATGCTTACATTATGCTCAAATTTAAATTTTTTTCAAATATACTTTTGTGAAAATTACTTGATACATAACTGCACACAATAACCCTTGTTAAATATTTTGAGAATTTAGCCTATCCGTTTCCAAATGTTTACCCAAATTCCACAAAATATGAGTGTGCCGGTGATGTAGTGGACTTTAAAACTTGGCTTGGTATATCACTCGAGACCACAATAATAAGTATTATGGATTTAATTGGAGTAACTTGTTTACATAGGTAAATTTTTAGGATTACACCAAAAAAGACTATCCATGTTGTTTATTAACTAACTAAACCGGTTAGTTAACCTTCAGTTTAAACCCTTTTCCACTCTCATCTTTAGAGTGAAGATCCACTAGAACAACCCGTAGAGCTAATCCTTTAGGAACTACACTAAATATTTGTTTCGTTACACCCTTACACCTTAACCTATCCTGTTAGATTAAGTTTAATTTACAGTTGCTAGTTGCTTAAAGTGTAAAGTTTGTATTTCTCGAGTCTTGTGTCATTTTCTATCTTTGGTGTGGTTGGAAATTTGCACATTGCAAATGGGAATGTATATTATAGTCAAAACTCATGTATTTTACTACCATCACAATTAATGGTGAGTCCGAAGAACGAAAGAACTATCAAAGGAATTATCCAGAATTATTATGATCGTGAAGATGGTGAAACTACTCCGAGTTTCGTATATAGTTAGATTGGTAAAAAAATCAAAAAAAAAATTAGAAAAACCGTAACAAAAAAGAGAAGGAAAGTTTGAAGATAATCGTTTTGCAACTACCGAAGGAATTACACGAAGGATCGATTATTCGTTGATACAAATCGACGATGTAGAGTATTGTACAAAGTGGTAGATATCGCCACTTACCTTGTAGAGTATGTAAAGTTTGGGATGATTGGGAAGTATACCGTTACGGGAACGCCAACTTAGGTTGTTGTTTTTGATCTATGATTAAGACATTGTAAATAGTTGTGTCTTTATCATGGTAACGGTCGGGAAAAAGTGTCTAGCAACTTGTACTTTAGGCTTAATCTATTTGTTTCTTGATTTTTATTTAACAACAATTTACTTCCCTCTCACCTAATGATTAACCATGGGTTTTACGCGAATGAGGATGTGATCGAGCGTGCATGTCTATTCCGTCGTTACGGCCATGTATGCATGTCTTAGCTGCCTCGTTGGTTTACGACTTTTGGTGAAAGTTAGAAGGTTCCTACCCTATATCATTCTTCATCCTAACCGTTGGTTAAATTCGAATGAGGATGTGATCGAACACACATGTCTATTCCGTCGTTACGGCCATGTATGTGTGCTTCAGCTGCCTTGTTGGAGTGGTACTTCTGGTGAAAGATTGTAGAATGATCAACCGTAAGCCTTTCCATACAAAAACCCATATTTACCTTTATAAACTTGTTACTCCTTGGCTTTAGTGGTGGAGATGTGTATCCTTGCCAAGCTTATGATAGAATACTCGTCACGACCGAGCAATTGAGCGAATTAGTTACATGTTACCACATAGATTAGTTGAGTGATTTGAGTGTTTTCATCTTCCTATTTCGTGAGGTGTTTGGTTGTGTACTTGTAATAGATCAAATAAATGCTTTAACGGAAAATATCCTTAGGGATACATTTTTATAAACTTCTAAAGGCTACTTGAGGACAAGTAGGATTCAAGTGGAGGGATATTTGATGACATCAAATAACGTCTATTTTATAGCATCATTTATCTCATGTTATTAACCCATTTTGTATAGTTATTGCAAAGAATTGTTACTTAATCGTTTATATTTGAGAATTGCAGTAATTATAGAGTACTTGGTGAATATTAGCAAAAGGCGCGCATTCTGGAGCTTAAACGAAGATATTTTGAAGATTAATGATTCTGACAACCAATACGCCGTATCCATTAAGGAAGATACGGCGTATCCGTGCCTGCACTTACCAAAGACCACAAAGGAATGAAGATCAATACGCCGTATCCAGAGAATCTCAATACGCCGCATTCAAGATATAGTATGTGAATATTCTGGAAGATATCAAACGTGGTCCCTACTCCAAGAAACCACCAATACGCCGTATCGAATCCCTTGGATACGCCGTATCGAATCTCTTGGATACGCCGTATCAAACCGACTTCCATACCCTATAAATACAAAACTCAAAAATGAGTTTTGGGTGTGCTAAATCATATTCTCGATACCTAAACCATAAAAGTCAATTTTCAGAGGAGAAAAAGAGCAGAAGAGGTTGAGCAACGCTATCAATTCCATAGGAGACAACGTGTAATTCTATATACTTTAGTAATCGTTCAGTTTTTGGTATCATTCGTTAACTCGGTTAGTTTACCTTGGCTAAATAATTGCTTTTGTATTTATTATGACGTTTGAAGGCTAATACCTTCGGGTATTAGCCATTATTATGAAAATTTGAATGTTTGGTATTTGTTTATCTTGATTTCTTGATTTATCGTTGAATGCTTGTTTATGTTTATCAATTTATACTTGTTTACGCACTTTTGTATGCGACCTATCATTCAACTGGATCTAGTGATACAGACCAAGTAATCTAGAGTCTGGGATAGCTCTCCATATAGTCATTTATACATCTAGAACCATAGGATCACAAATATTATCCTGCTAAATCTGTGTCTAGGATACGCTTCGGGCTTAACTAGTTAATTGGATATTGCCAATGGTTTATTGATCGTGTTGACTAGAAGGTGAACCTAGATAATTCAACAAATAACGTTCTGATTCCATTAGATAGTTGGACAAGTGGACTACTAGTGTATAAATCACCATCAAACGGTAAATGGGTAAAGTCTCTATGAGCTAGGGTTTAACAAGATCACCATTGCTTTAATCCCTAAGATAGATTATAATCACAGAATAAGGATGCTTTATGCGGATGCTTTAATTGTAACAGAATTAATGTGTCTAGGTCTTAGGATGATGTAGCGCCTAAGTCTTAAGAATGATATACCGCCTCGAAAGAAGAAATCATTGCACTTAATAAATAAACTAACTTTATAATAGGATTAATAATGGTTAATACAAATTTTTTTATATTTGGCTCAAACACTCTTTTATCTTTTGTTAATTTGCTTGCGTGGGTTAAAGTGTCTTGAATTGATTGTAGTCACCAACCAAACCGTGCTAGTCTCTCAGGCTGAAAACCCCCTTTTCCCACTAGAATTAGGATTAGGACTGACATAGATTTAGAATAGAATAGAATTAACATAGATTATATAACCAAGATATTAATTAAATTGACATATTTAACCTCGCTTCAAGTGTTCGACACCCTACTTACCACGAAACTATTACCGATCGGGTACACTGCCCGTTAAAGTGTTGTTTTTGGTTTAGTCGACAAAATATAAATTTAAAACTTGAATCATAAAAATATACACCACACAACGACACATCAGTAATAAAATACGAAACCAATTTTTTTAAAAGCTCTTTGAGGTTACTAGAAAATCACCAAACCTGTGATGTAAGATACAAAACCGCTTTAATTGAAATTCAGTTGAATATATTTAGGTCTTGGAATACTAAATTCTCGATAAGTTACTGTGTCCACGTGTGCTTGATACTCCCTCCGTCCCTAAATAAGTGTCCACGATTGACTTTCAAAGTCATTCATCTTCAACTTTGACCTTAAATTATTTTGATTGTGTTGTATAATACTTGATGTAAAATATATGAATGGATTGAGTTTTCAATGTATTTTCATGGATATGATTTTCATCAAGTATTATATAACACAAACAAAATAATTTAAGGTCAAAGTTGAAGAAGAATGACTTCGAAAGTCAATAGTGGACACTTATTTAGGGACGGAGGGAGTATATATTTTCTTGTGACCTGATATTCTTAATACTTTTTGTTTACTATTATTGTACGAACTTTGAATGAAATCTGAAACTCTATAAATTATAATTTTTACATTTAAAAAATGTCTTAACAGTTGTGTAGATCATTGAAAATGTTTTCTTATATTTGAATTCGTGTTTTCAGCTTGCCATTGATGTTGTTACCGTGGGGGCTTTATGCATGCTGCAATCAACATCTTTTTGAGCACACGTATTTGCGTTGTTTCAGTTGCGGTTTTTATTTTCAGTGAGCATTGGTTTGTGAGTATAATTTATATGCCATTTGTTTGGCTTTGATAATTTTTTTTCTATTTGTTACTTTTAATTTTCCCATTGCGAATATTTTTTTGGTAAAAGGTTTTCCTAATAAATTTATTACTCTAAAAAAACAATTCAGTACAATTGATGTAGATAAATCTCATATCTCAGCCCGTTACATAGGCAACCTACTTCCTTAAGGAAGTAACACATAAAGACTAGACTACAATTGACTCAACATCAAATAATATGTTACTTCTTTCAAACTCGAACCTTGATATCCAAATTATCGCATATAGATTGAATATGGTCAGGAATTTCCTGACATTCATACAAATCACCATCGTATGGGTCGTAGATGTCTTCAGCATTCCCATATGTTTCCCTATATTGTTCCAGCAAGCTCTTAGTATCATATCCAACCCCTGATGATTTTGAAGCCAAAAAGTTTACCATTTCATTATCAACCGGTTCAACTTCATCCTCACTATCAGAATCATCCAAATAATCAACCTTTTCTATAGGTTTACCATCATCATCCACAAGCACACATTTCTCCTCCAGCATATGTTTTTCAAACATATTAACCTTTTCTACTAAGGGGGTAGCACTTAGCCTTCCTCTTGCCAACCGTCAGTTCAATGTGGTACTGTTTGGATGATAAAGACGGAAAAAAACGATGTAAAGGCTACATAAAACATGTCGAGTAAGTTGTTTAATACGCCATAGTTGCCTGGATGTCACATATCGGTGCATGGTTTTAAGCTTGTTCAAGTGGATGGAAAAGCTTGAAACTCACACAAGAAAGGTGAAAAAAGTCGTGCGGTATGGACATGAGATAGTCTTGAGCTTCAAATCAGATACCCCTATTTGATATTAGGGCTATCTGCATTGTTTATGCTAACATACAAGGTTTATTATCTAATATTTAATGCTTCTTTTAACAAGGGATAGATGTTTACAAGGTGTTTAGGTAACGCTTTTTTTAGCAAAGATTATTTCTCATTTGTTTCTCTTTTGCTTAAAGTGTTTTCATGAAGGAATATCAAAAATGGATAGTGGTTATTTGGTACCTTTCTATAGTTTCGATAGGTTTCTTTAAGTTTCGTAACAAGTCTTGCATGTGATCAAAAGCAACCAAAATTATCAAACATATATAGAGAGGGTACAAAAGGCTACGCAGCAATGCGTGGCCGCGTAATCCCTCGTTGTACACAAAGAACATGATAAGGTGCGATGAACGAACACATAGTTTCCTTATATAAGTAAAAAATTAAACCTATAAATTATTTATTTAACCAAAGGGCTTTATCCCAATTGGTACTCACCTTCGAAAAATGAATAAGCTCATTTGAGAGATTTTGTGGACAAAAGTTTAAGGTTTTGAGTCTCGGCTTCTTCCTATTCCAGTTGGTGCCCCACTGGGCCAAAAGAGTTGTCGAAGCTAATTCTTGTGTGTGGACAATGACGGATACCAAAAGCATCCGAGATCAGAGTGTTACCGTTAATTCACACATTTTTTTTGATAAATGATTTAATTAAATATAATTTTTGTTTAACTAATACAAACTTTTAGTTTCACCATACAATAGCATCTACTCGGTAGGCACATTCCAGAAAAACCGTAGAAAACACATAACATTTTCTTGCTCATTACAAATTAGACACACAATTATTCAAATTATCAAAGACCATTTCGATTTTTTCGTAAATCAAACATGGTTAGGGGTGTTGGTCGGAGGTGTTGCTGCCGAAGCAACCTTCCCTCCTCGCTCTGTGCGGGAGTTTTCCGCAAACTTGACACTTGCTTGATGCATCCCTTTCTTCTTCTCTTCTTCGGTCCATTCCGAAACATAATAATGCTCTTCGGTACCTTTGACGTCGTGTTTACTCGCAGGTAAAAACATGCTCCCCCATTGCGGAAAGTGAACCAAACCAACCGGAAGTGTAGCACATATGATCATGATACCCATGTATACCAACCCATCAGGGGTGGAAAGCGACGCGTTCGCAAAGAATATCAATTGGGTTAGCCCTGAACCAAAGTTCCCACCTGCCCCAGTCATTCCAGATATGATACCAAGTGATCGTCGAGAAATGAAGGGAATGATACCGAATGTGGCTCCACATGCGGCTTGTGCTCCGATTGAGAAGAGCATCATAAAGGTAATGGCTAATGGTAGCGAGTTCACTAAGCCGAGGAAGACACAACAAACACCTCCTGCGGTTTGAAGGAGCCACAAGTTCCATAAACGACCTCTCATTCCAAACCGTGTCGCCATGTAATCAGATGTGAACCCTCCAAAGGGACGAGCTAGAAGGTTTGCCATTCCAAAACAGGCAGCAATGATCCCGGCAAGGTGAAGCTTTAGGTCGAATCTAAAAATGTAAATGATTCAGACGAATGAGTCGATACATTCTACGTTCTCTACATATCCTTTGGATTATTTTGTAGAGGTGTTCTAGATCCACAAAATGTTTACAAAAAAATTTCTCACAAAATGATTTGTTATGCATCCATTGGGAGTTATGAATGTAAAAAGTAAAGAGAGAATTGATTAAGATTAATATGATTGGTGACAAGTCTTTTGTGGAAATTTGTTTGTAAAAATTTTATGGATGTAGTATTAATAGTCCCCAATTTAAAAATTTTGTGACACAAATAGATTTTGAAAATTTGCTGTTGCCACGACAAGTGAACCATTTAACAATGTGAATAAACAGGAAGGTAATGAAAAAGTAAAAGAAACACATTATTATACCTATCATAGAAGTATTCGGCAATGACGTTGTCGATTGTTAACTCGACACCCATGGAGTAACCATAAAGAAGAACGAATATCCATGTCCGATAGTTTGTGACAGCATACCATAATATCTGAATACCCGCAAACAAATTAGCCAACAAATACAATATGAATAGAGTAAAAAGGAAATCTCACCAAGATGTCTATTTCCCAACATATATAGGTTATGGGTACAGCATGTCATTATTTACTGCCCAAAATAAAAATAGTACCTTGCTGAATTTATCCTTCGCTACATCACCCTTCTTTTGAAGGGCACCAAGGTTACCATCAGGCAAATCTTGACCTAGAGTTAACACCAATATCCCCATGATCACATTAAGCCACCCCGGAATGAAAAAAGCAATCCTCCACGCCACGAATGGTGATGCACCTGCCTTCTTGATTATCTCAAACAACACCGGCATCAAGAGTTGCGTGGCACCACCACCCATGTTCCCCCATCCGGCTGCCGTACCATTCACCAGCCCAATAATCTTGCTATTGAACATGGTACTCATCCAGTACTGGCACGACACAAATGTAGCCAAAGAGAACCCTATCATGAATCTAACTATTATGTAGCCACTAGCATCACTAACAAATGACATGCAGAACACAGTTGGTGCCGCAAGCATGATCAAGAAAGCGCAGCCATAGCGAGGTCCCAGCATGTCACAAACCGCACCCATGACCAACCTCGAAAAAATACTACCAGAAACTGAGGCCACACCAGCGTTGCCTATGTCGGCTTTGGTTAGATCAAGGTTATCCCGGATGATGGGGACAAGGGGAGCTGCGGCGAAAGTGGAAATGAAGGTGGTGAAGAAAGAGATCCATGAAAGGTGAAAAGTTCTCATATGAGGGTTTGCAAAAGACCACAGTTTGAAAACTGTTGCTTTATGTTCAGAGTCCACAGGTAAGTCAAAATTCGCGGTATGATCAGTGTGAACAACCGGAGACTGCACAGAGAAGGCGAGCACTGGTTCCCGACCAGTGACTCCGTGCATGGAACTACCAGGAGAACCTTCAACCTCAGGCATTGTATGAATTGTATTTGTTGTGTTTTTGTGTTGGTGATATTTTTGTGGAATGATCATCAAGATAGTTTATATAGGACTCAGGAGACCAAGAAACATATTATTTTATAATGAATAATTCATATGTCATGTCTTAAAGAGTTAATAGTTGTATTTCTGAATATTCTTATTCAGTTGACAATTGAGAATATATAGCTTGTGGGGATTCTCAAAAGGTTGTGATTATAATTTATGTTTTTAATATTCCTGTTTTCCGCATACGTTCAAGAAAAATACTACTGGTGTTTAGGCTCATCAGATATCCAAAAGATACTTACGGTGGTAACATACCTGACCTTAGTTACAAAGAACATAATGCCTTTACTTAAACGAAAGACAATATGTGTTTGGTCGTTTGCAAGTTTTTCAAATTTTATCTGACTGTTGTAGAATCAGCGTTTTAACCATTGTTACCTAAAGCGAAAGACAGTATGTGTTGGCCTTAAATGTTCGATGCGGAAAGTAAATAAAAAATGGAAAACATGCATCTATTCTAAACTTATTTCTTTTCTCAATTGGATATATTGATTTTCCATGCATGTTCACACTCCTTATAATCTCCTTGTAGTACTGCCGGGCGCCAACGAATGCAAAGAAGAGGCAGCTAGACCAATATGGCAGTCTTACAAAGGGCTCGCCACACCTTAATGTATGGATAGTATATTAATGGAAATAATATAAGATACGGTCTCGAATACGCTTTTAATGAAACCATTTTGGAAGGCATTTATAAATAGTGTTATTAGGGCTTTTCAATTGCCCCAAAAGTCTCCTTACATTTTCCTTGTACATCATTATATTAATTATAGTATCTTCTTATTTTTTCTTCAACAATTTCAACGTTTATTAGTCTTACTAACAGTCAATTTTACTTTATCAACATATATATAATTACATCACAAACTTCGTTGTTTACGTACTTAACGATACAATATTCAACAAAGGAAATGATATATATACACAATAATTACTATTCATTAAACTTTTTATGGCCGTTTGTTCACAGAATGTTTTTAAAGGAATTGTACTCTTCAGACGGAATTGTAATTTGATGTAATTGTAATTTAAAGAACTGGAATGTGTTGTAATTGTAATGTGTTGTAATTATAATTGATGAGATCTGTCGATGTATTTGGTTGACTCGCAACGTAATGTAATTCATTTTTTTTATTACTAAAACTTAAAAATTTAATATAATAGTAATAACTAAAATAATATAAATAATAATAATAATAATATTAAATAATAAAATAATAATTATTATTATTATAAGAAAATAATAATAATAATAAAAATAAATAAGAATTATAATAAATAATAATAAAATACTAAATAATAATACTAATAATATTAATAAATAATAATATTATTAAAATAATCATTAATAGTATTAATAATAAATAATAATAATAACAGTAATAATAACAATAAAATAATAATAATAACAATAATAATAATAATTATTATTATTATTATTTTAATATTTTATAAATATTAATAATAAAATTATAATTATAATAATAATAAATAATAATAATAATAGTAATAAAAAAATAATATCATTATTGTAATGTCTTGAGTTTCTTAATAAAGTGATTTATAACAAAAAAAAATATAATAATAATAATAATAATAAATAAATAAAGATACTAAAGTGGTGGGGCCCAGATAGTATCTCGACTCCCCTCTAATTTATTGTAAATCTCTTGAGTTTCTTAATAAAGTGATTTATAATAATAATAATAATAATAATAATAGGATTAGTTTCGCCATTGCTAAAGAAGTGGGAGTTCAGATAGTATCTTGACTCCCCTCTTATTTTTTGTAAATCCTATGAATTTCTAAAATAATAATAATAATAATAAAAAAAATAATAATAATAAGGGTAATAATAATAAAATACTGATAGTTTAAAGTATACAATACTGAATTACAACGTAATTCAAAAATTTCCATCTAACTTCCTATGTAATCTGAATTCCCTCCATTGATGTAATTGTAATGACTGAATTACAATTACAACGTAAACCAAACAGCTTACGTAATGTAATCTGAATTACAATTTCTTTCATTCTGCGAACTAAACAGCCTACGTAATGTAATCAGATTATAATTACATCCAATTACATTCAATTACGACGAACCAAACGTAGCCTTTGTTATATAAAACATAAACTTATGAAGAAAAAAGTAGATGTTAAGTTAATTTGACAGACTTGCGTCTCAATCATATAGGTATGATATAATATCACATAATTTGCATATAACATAACAATGCTATTTCATTACCTCCAAATCCTGTATATATCATTTAAATCGTCTTGTTTTTTCAGATTAATCACAAAACGAACACAATTCAGTAATCGTGACGTACTCTCAAAATTATATATGTTTCACTCATATTGTGATTTAGATTTAGTCATGTTATATGATTTTGTTGAGATTTATAATATTTTTGATTAAAAAATTATTTCGATAAAAAATTTAATTTCGAAAAAAAATTTAACCAAAATTTAAAAAAAAATAATTTAATTTCGAAAAAAATTTAATTTTGAAATTTTTTTTTAAAAATTATTAATTTTTTAAAAAAAAATTTAGAATTTTTTTCAAAATTAACTTTTTTTTCAAAATTAATTTTTTTTTAAAATGCTTGGTTAAATTTTTTTTTAAATTAAATTTTTTTTCGAAATCAAAATTTAAAATTTTTTTTTTTGGTTAAATTAAAAAAACTTTTTTTTTTTCGAAATTAATTTTTTAATCAAAAAATAATAAATCTCAACAAAATCATATAAAGGACTAACGATGCAATAATAAAATAAACGATCGTTAGAAATTTAACTTGAAAACTTGTTAATTGCCTAACATTGCAACCAAAAACAAGATGGATACCTTAAATTGAGAAAAAAAAAGATGGGTACCTTTAATTGACATTGGACATAAGATGGGTACCTTTATTTGCCGATGTGGCGAGTATGTCGTAACTAAAAAAGACCTGTGAAACGTTCTGGGGGAACCGGCAAACCCAGTGTAGGTATCGAACTCTCAACTGTAGCATCAACGAAAAATGTTTTTTCATCTTTAACTCTTATGCTAAAGTGGGGTCCATTCGGCAACAAATCAGTGACAGTCGGGCAAATACGAACAAGTTATGCGGAATAGAATCATGTGGGGGTTCGTATTGTAACAGTTAATAAGGTTAAGCGGGTAATAAAGCGGTGATGTCTAATCACGGTAGAACGATTGTATTGCTTTGATGGTATAGAGCGTAGTATTTCTTGTTAAAGTTAAAGATTTTAAGTTTCATTTTTCAGAGCTTCTAAAACATATGTCTTCTGTGGATTCGATGATGTTTGGTCTTAGATATGTTGGGGGACTATGGTTTGGGTTTGGAGTTCGACTCTATGGATCAAAGAGGAAAGCGTCCAAGACTTCAAAAGGCGTTAAAAGAGATATTGTTTGGAGTTCAAAGATGTTCTCAACGATTTTAATTCCCAGATGAAAGATGTGTTTTTTTGGATAAAGACCTGGTGGGTCTGCCATTGTATCATGCTCCAGAGGTTATAAGAAGTTGGCGGTGGTCGGTGGGGAAGGCAACGTGTTTACGGATATGGTAAGTGATGGTCCAATGTCTCATGGGAAAGGATTGTGTCCTTACAGATTCTTACATCGAGTGATAGAGTCCTTTATAGTTATTCATAACGTATCTGACTTAATCGTATTATACAGCTACAGACTGAGTTTTTGCATATTGGGATTGTGCCGCCCAAAAATGAATCTATGGAGGTTCAATTCCGAGTCCCTAATCCTCTGGAAAGGAAGGATGCAGAGGGTCCCCTAAGTTTTGGATAAAGTTTTGAAAATGATGAGCATTTGGATGATCGATAGTTTGTGATTCAGATTCCCCTAAGAATGTTAACAATGATTCGGTGTCGCATTCTAGTCGGGTTTTGAGAGAGGAGGATGTTCGTGGGGTAAAAAGTGATCTTGTGGACTCCTTTGAAGAAGGCGAGATTCGTGATGATTCGGTGTCTTGTAAAATGAATGGTTTGGTTATTAAGGATTGCATAGAACAGAATTTGGAAGATGATGCAGGTGAGATTACTTGGAGTTCTTCTCAGGGTGATTTGTGGTAATGTTACTACTGCAGATAATGAGGATGTTACGCCAGTTATTGCTCCTGAAAAGACTCCATCATTGCCCTTCCATCTAACCCCCGGGTAATGAATTAGAATATTGGCTGTTGAGTCGGTTTCCTCTTCGTGGATTGATTATAATTGTCCTCTAACTAGTGAACGAGATAGATTCGTGATAAACGATGGAGCTATAAGACCCCAATAGTTAATATACACGGGTAGTTCTCTCACTCGCCGCCAACTAACTAAACGTTCGTGGAAAGATTAATTTTCCTAGCGATCGTTCAGATTTGGAGTTATTATGGCAAACGTTTAAAGAAGCTATTCGTCTTCATAATGCCTTACGAGACAAACATAGGATGCCGGATAGATCCTTTTTTGGTATGATGCCCTCGGGGTATCGAGTATTCGTTCATGGGAGTAAATTCAGTGCGCCATGGTGGGATCTTTCATATTCTAATAGCCTTGTTTGTTTTGCGAGTTCGTTTCGTTAGAGTTTTTCTGTTCCTTTTCGTTCTTTGTTTGTTGGATCGTTTTTGCGTGTATATCGTCTGCTAGTTTCTTTCTAGCCCTTTTTTAATAAAATTCCATTTGTCGTTCAAAAAAAAATAAAAAATGGATACCTTTTTATGCGATTTGCCCTATGATATAATATCACATAATTTGCATATAACATAACAATGCTATTTCATTACCTCCAAATCCTGTATATATCATTTAAATCGTCTTGTTTTTTCAGATTAATCACAAAAGGAACACAATTAAATGCACCCTGCATCACACAGAAGATTGCACTGTCAAGTGTCGAACTTGCAACGAAGTGGGTCATCTGACCAGAAACTGCAGAGACAAAAGATCAACCGCTGAAAACAACTCTCGAGGATATTCAACTCTCGTCAGAATCTTCTTCAATCTAAAAACCCCAATCATCAAAACGTGTAATACTTTATTGATGTATAATCAAAGTATTACGAAGTGTTATGAATTGCACTTGTTGAATTTCAATGTATGATTTACTATTTGAACAAGTAAACTCGATAACTATCAAGTTTACAAAGCGAACTTATATATCCCACGTTGATATGATATGATCAGCTGACTAAAGTGTAAGTTTGACAAAAAAGTAAATGCACTTCAGTAAATTCGACAATAGAATAGAAGCGATAACATTTACTCCCAACCAACATTCTCTTTTATAGTGGTACGAACTTAACTTCATAATGGATAGTTGGGACGTGCCATGAATATGATGGAAGAATACAATTCTATTTAATGCTCTTCTATTCTTGAAAACGTGCCAACCTTACTTTTGTGAAAGTTCTACTAATTGTTCACAATTTTTCATCACCTCGTACTAGGTAGTACTTTAATTTGAAAGACTCTTTTGTCCTGCTTTTTTTCTTTATCAAATTCGCCCCGCTTGAAACACTTTAAGTGATTTCGAGCTTTGCCTAGTTGGTAGTATCAAAGAGTAATAAAGTTCATTAGGGTATTGTCATCCCCGATTCACTTTAAACCCTCAATGAGTTCCTTCTACATACAAGTTACATCTATCCCAGCCGACAAGTATGCCTTCAAGTAATCTTCGACTTTCTTGACGATATCTTTGACTTGAAAATTTATGTATTTTGTGTTTTTTTGGGTAAAAGGTTTCCCCGGTAAATAGTAATGTAATTTGTGTTTTGTACTATGATGTAATGGAATTATGAATTAATGTTTATCAATTTTATGTTGTCTATTTACTTTATCAGTTTGTAAGAAGAAGTTGTTTGCTCACTTATATCTGATTTAACTTAGGTTATTGGTATATCCAAATATGGAGAGATTGTTGGGTCAGTTCAGTACCCGTCAGTCACTCAAGTAGATTTAAAAATAAAATATCTATGTCAAAACAGTCTTGCTGAAGACACTTTAGCACCAACTTTTTTAGAGTTCTTCAAAGACCAAAGAAGTTGTTATATGTCATGTTTGCATTAGATATCATACGAAAGTATTAGAGAGTAGAGGAGAGAAGCTAGAGAGAGTTTTTACATATTTTTAATTTTCATTAAGGAAAGGAAAAAGAGAAGGGAGGTTGAGGAGAGGATTACAAATGACCAACTCTAAATACCTCTAATGAAAGAGGTATTTATACTTATTCTTTAAATCTTTTATTTTTTCTACTTTGACTATTTGTCTCACTTGATCAACATTTTCTTAAGTTTTATCAAGCTTGACTTATTACATCATAAATACTATTTTCTATATTATTTATTACAAGACCAATTCATTGTTAAACTATTAACACTTTTTAATTCTTAACAATCTCCCCTTAAGGGTTGATTATTACTAACGTCACATCGTCGGTAGAATTGGTCTTCCATTCACAAAAGACTCCTACCTTCTCATCTGATCACGGTACCTTAGACGCTTGGTTAATTATCTTTCGTATTCTTTCATTATATCAAGATCTAAATCACCCAGCAGTGGTGGTTTTTTCCAAAACTTAATCTCAAAGATCTTTAGCTTTACTTCCTTCAATACTCTTTCCAGCGTAGCATCACAAAACTTTACAATCTCCATAAAATACATAACCCTTTTTTCTTCTTTGTTGTTTAAGTAAATTAAACCCGTTGTTGGTTTATCTACTATAGAGTAAGGATCACGTGCTTTAATACCAGGGAATATCAACGTTGGTGCAGTTAGGTTGACCCTAATTTGGTAGCTTTCTATCCCCAGCTGAAAGTCATGAACTCTTTCTCAGATAACACGACTCCTGATGAAAGTCATTAAAGAAATCAACAACTTGTTCTCACGATAGTTAACTTTCTTGTTTCGGCAAAGATAATACAAATCTTCAATATATTTCTCGTTTAGATACATGAAGTTAGTCTCAGAAAAGAAATATAGTTTATTGTTTTCTCTCATCACAATGATCTGTTCTAAAATCCAATGAGTGTTGTTGCTTAGTAGTAACTCTTACAATCTCAACAATCCTATGATTAGAGAATTATTCTTCTAGATTAGCTCTAACCCTTTGGTGGTTGATCTTGTACAATCTCTTATGCCATGAATCTTTCCAATATTGAATCGATAATCGTTCTTCTTTATTGAAAGTCTTGAATTCTTTCTTAACCCAATGTTTCATCTTTTCTTCCAAGTCTTCTTCTAGAAATGGAATAGCGTGTATCTTGTGGAGTGAAAGAATATAGCTCTTCTCTTCTGTATTTCAATTCTTCAAGAAAAATAAATCCTTGTTGTATAGATCTTAGATGTTCATTTGGATTTCTTTGAGGACAGCAGAAAATAAGAGCTTGTAGCTTTGATCGTCTTATGCCCTCTTGTCTACTTTCTCATACTATCTGATTCTCCATATAGTTCATGGATTGTTCCAAATGGTAGGCATATTCTTTAGCATTTCTGAACTGATTACTCATCATATCTCTTAACGTAGCCTCCATTTTTTCATGGTCATAGACAGTTGGAACATGCTTATCAATATTTTGAAATTCTTCAATAATGTTAGGAGAATCATCTTCAGGAATCACCTCGTCTACATCACTTACTGGTTCCTCAACCCATATATCCCATTCTTGTTTTTGATGTTGTCGTTCAGATACATAAGTTTTAGATATTTGAGCTGGTTGTTTTGACGAAGAGCCTCTTGCAAATTTTGTGCTTTTTGATGTATTTTGTCTTTTTGCTCTTTTCTCCTCCTCATGAGGAGCATCATCTTCCTGATGGTCATCGTGATCACTGCCGCAAAAAGTATCTGTTCTTCAAGGACCAAACGAGGCTGAAGACTTTTCAAACTTGCGTTTTCAGACTTCCTACAACTCTGGATCATCAGCCTGATCTTGAAGACTCCTTTTCATCTACAAATACAGTTGATGTAGAAGATCAGCAGGTGATGGTGTAGCAGTTAAAGAGTTGGTTATAGGATGAACAGTAATAATATTTTTCTGTAAGTAAGACTGAAAAAGTTCTTCAATTAACTTGGGCACATGATCAACAAATTCCTTGGAAATCAGGGCAGGTACAGTATATTGAAACGTATCTCGTTCTTTCATGACAACTTCAACGATGAATTTTGGAAGATTGTCTTCAATAATATCATTTGAAGCATTTGAAGCAATCTTAGGAATTGCATCATGAAGAACATTATTAACATTTTTTTGAATAGCCTCAAAATCACGGTTAGTAACAAATTTCTTTTCCATTTGTTTAATCATAATATCTTGACGCTTGCATATCATGTGAAGTGCTTATGGAATGTGTGTGTACTTGCTGGAAATACGTCTTGTTTTGCTTTGATCTTGAGATGTAGTGGCAGTTAAATGTTAAAGGTGATACAGTATCCGTCAATTCCTTAGAAATTGTCTTATCCAAAGATAAGTTTGTCCTAGGGGATCTATGGGGTAAGGGAATTGGTGTCTGCATCTTCTCATTCCTAGTCTTGAAACTACATGTCTCTTGAGTTTTGTCTAATGTATGATCAGTTTGATCATCATTGACATCATCATCATTATCATCATCTTTCTTCTCTCTCTCATTCTCATCATCATCATCAACAGTTTTCAGATGCTCCTTATGACTCCCAAGCTCTATCCTATTACTGAAATCATCATCGTCATCTTGGAAGACTGAATCAACAAACTTACTTGCATATAATTCTTCCCCCTTTCTCTAGCGTCACTTAAAGGTGGAATGGGAGTATTACTTGATTTAAATTGTTTGACACTAATTTTTAGAGATGGTTTTGGTAAGCTTGTTTCTCCAGCAGTTTGCTTTCTCTTTCGCTTCTTTTGAACAACATCACCAGCAATAGTAGTAGGGGTAGGTGTCCTATGGGCGCTAGGTGTCCTAATCGTTCCTTGGGTAGATTCAACCGGTTGCGGCTGAATCGTTGGAACGTCTACCTCGACAAACACCTTCATATACTCTTTATACTCCTCGGTGGCACAAATGTCATATGTAAAAAACTCTTCCGGAATCAATATCCCTCGAATAGTCACATTCCTCGTAGTGTAAACACTCACCAATAAAATATCATCTTTGATAGAATAATAATCCTCTTCAAGTCATTGAGGAATGCAAGGAAATTTCTTTATCAAATTAGCAATGATGATCTTAGTAAAGCGAGGGTACTGATATAATCTTTCTTCTGCTGGACACAGTGAAGAAAGTCCCACCATAAAAGAATAGCATAGTCAACATGGATACGGTTGACCATGGCATGAAAGATTTGAAGAATGCTGATCTTTGTCTGATCATGTCCAGATGTTCTTGAGGTAAGACAACGGAAAGACAACAGTTGAACACCTTAAACATAGTCTACCATGATTGTGCAAGACACTTTGTGAAGAAAGCACTGACTTTATTAACTTCTCCTTGGTAGTTAATGATCTTCATGAATGGTTGAATGTAATCCAGAGTTGCTGGTGCAATAAATGGATTGTTAGGAGTTTCCACTGGCAACTGAAGTGTTGAACGAAACATATCTACTGTGTAGGTGATCTCCTTTCTGTCTGTCTTCCAAAACTGTTGTAGGTAAATAGTTGGAATATCTGCAATCGCAGTCAGAGCATAGCTCAAAGCATGATCAATCAGAATTTGTCCCATAATCTTGCATTCCACAAAGCATGGAATATTCTGGAGCACAACATAATTGTTACATCTTCCAATGCCTTAGAATTTTGGAACAAGTTGATCTGCTGGAATGATTTGTTGTTGTTGTTGAGCCATGATGAATATTGTATGATGAAATAAAGTGATTAGTGAAATGAGATAAATATATGAAATACACAATTATATAACATTTTTGTCTCTTTCCACTCTGTCTGTTTTTATATGCTCTGGCTATTCTTTTTGAGCATATTCTGATCATTTTCTTTCTCATGTACCAATTCTTGCTTTTTCAGGTACATTCCATACGCTTTATTCGTCTTTTTCTTTTGTTCTCATTTTGTATGCTCTCGCATTTTTTGAGCTTACTTTGATTTGCTTTTTCGCGTATGGATTTTATCTCTCTTTCTATTTAAGTTTCCTCACCAACAAGCAAATTGTGAAATGATACTCTTACAAGAATAGTAAAGATATACTCTGATTTAAAAAAAATACTAATTTGGCAAAAACACTTGTAGTGAAAACCATTAATGTTTAAGAAATTCAAGAGTAATCTTTATATTCCTAAAAAAACTTCTCAATAAAAGAGTACCACTTTTATGACACAAAAGTATGGCTTTTTGATAGAAAAATTTAGATAAAATAACCAGAATTATTTGTTTTTCAAAGATGTTTGAAAAATGATGATTATACTACAAAACTTATGAAACAACAATTAGATGGCCACTAAGTCACTCACTCCTCATTCTGTTCATTGCAGACAACGGTCAAAACCGGACATGACTTATACCAATTACCCAATTGTGTTCAAAAGTCAGTCATAAACCATGTTTCACGGTGTTAGAAACACTCTTTTTCAACACTTTTGAATTTTCCTCTTGGAACATGAGAATCATTTTGAAACATGATCACAGACATTTGAATCACAACTTTAATTCATTTTTTATAAATTATTTGAAGCACATTTGAATAACTGATTACTAAATGAAAATTTTAGTTAACAACATCATATTTTTATATACAATAACTGGATGGTCAGTAGATCACTAAATCCTCATTCTATTAATTTCAAAAAACGGTCATAACCGGATGTGATCTTCACCATTTGCCCCATTTATTAATATAAAATATGAGTTTATAACGAAATTTATCATTGAATTTGATAAATGCCATTTGTTTAACATTTAAGCCCATTTGAGTATCCGTAAAAAAATAGCCCAATAAAGGATTCTTCGAAACCCTTTAACAAAACCTATTAATGAATAACTGAAACCCAATACTTAGCCCATTTGAATATACAAAACCCCTTAAGTCTTGCCCAATTAGCATTTACAAAACCCATATATTGACCCATTAACAATTTTACAAAACCATAACCTAAACATGTATTCAAATCTATTTTCGTATGAATGTTCATGTGTAAGAATGATTTTTGACTCAAATTTTCCAAGAAAACTAATGAAATATCATCCTTACAACTTTTAAGAGCCCAGTAATCTGCGAAAGTACATATTTATCCATATGAAACCTCTAACGGTTACGTAACGTTTAGATTAAGGGTCCAAACATATTGTTTTCAGTGTTCCAACAACACAAATCATATCTATATACACTTAGGAACGTTTTGCCTCAATCAATTTTACACAATGTTGGGATTAAAAGACTTCATGATGATCTTGAAGTTACTGCTGCTAAGGTTTGTGTTACTGCTGCTAAGTAAAACTTAGTGCTGTTCAGTAATCTTAATGAAAAATATGCTAAGTAGTTAGTACTGCTAGTTCATAGTTACTACTGTTAGTGTAACTTAGTACCGCTAGTGTATATTAATACTACTAGTTACTACTGCTAGTATATGTTAGTACTGCTAGAGTAAAGTTAGTACTGCTGGTGTATAAGTTACTACTGCTTGTTAAGAGTTAATGCTGCTGGTACAAAGTTACAACTGCTAAAAGATTACAACTGCTAAAAGATAAAGATTGCTTGAAGATCAAGATTACTTATGAGATAAGGATTGTTATTTATAGAATAGATCTTTGAGAATAATCTAAGTTTTAGTAATATATTGTAAATCGACTAGGACTCCTTGGTGTATAAAAGGAGGTCCTAGGGCATAGAGTTTGCTAATCTAGAAATCTTTTATTTATGTATCTTAGTCGTATAATTCATAGCTTCAAGGTTTTGTAACCCTAATACTAGGAGAGTATTTGTATTATTTGTAATAATAATATTGGAGCTTTTATTGTTGAAAATATATTGTTTTGTGTTACTAAAGAATTCTTCTTATATTAAAGATTAGATTCCGCATAATCTTTAGTATTATCAAACAAGGTTTCTTAAACTAAGTTGTGTTAGATTTATCTAGCATAACTAAACCTTAAACAAGCTTAAGGAATTCGATCATTAGAAGTTAACTGGGATCAAACAATAAGTGATCATATAAAGTGATTTTGGTTCCTTCATTCATACCTTGTTATTGGGGTACAAAATCACTAGGAGCATAATTTCCAAGATCAGCTTCAGTTGTGGAAGCTGCTGAAGCATCATTTCATGACACAGTCTCAGAGTGAATAATAAAAGATGTTGAATAAATAGGCTCATTTAAATTAAATGTTGACATACCACTACTGAGCTGAGGGTTGGCTCTTGCTTTACTGGTGACCCCTAAAGAGGTTGGGCTACCGGTTGCTTGCTAGTCCTCTTTATGAATTCCAGTATCCACAGGTGTAGAAACTAGAGGCTGGCTTGGGTTTGAGTCCATGGCCGAGATGAACTCTTTTCTCTTCTTAGAATGGCCAGTTTTGGAATCGGTGGGTGCTTTAGAGGACCTACCTTTTTTTTGCCTCTTTGTTGGACATAGAAGGTTGTTTTGAAGAAGTTAAATGCTTCTTGTGTCTGGGTTTAGCTCCAGGCTTTG
>BQNB010008447.1:3007-54105 GCA_026074375.1 Tanacetum coccineum
TATACAGTCCATTTTGCAGAAAAAAAATAAATTTCAATTTTAATATGGTATGAACCATTAAACAGTATAATTTCACTGAAAACTTTTTTTAATAAGGGTTTCACCGGCTTCATTGAAAACTTGACAAATGTCTCAAATGCAGGTGATGTTTTTTTACTTGATTGAAATGACATTTTTTGCGATTATGTTAATTTTTTTCCAGATCAGTTTATCGTATTATATACATATACTATGTGTAGAATAAAATTATGTCGTTTTGACATAGTTTGCTACATTGGTGCTACAGTAACCGGCCCATTTGACATTTTTGTTTTCTTTAACTAGGAACCTTAAAAAAAAATTGTTCGCCACAAAATAGGAAACAAAATTACAAAAGTACTTATTTATTCAAATCAAAAAATATCCGCGACATGAGACCAAACACATAAGCCATATAAAAAAAACTATTGCACAAAAATAATTAAAAAATTTTTTTTTGCTCGGCACAAAATAAGAAAAAAAATTGCAAAAGTATTGACTTATACAAATCAAAAAATACCCACGACATGACGCCCAACACATAAACCCATATAAAAAAATAATATTAAACATGAGACCGGAAAAATAAAGCCGCACAAAATAAAAAAAACCAAAAAAATAAAATAAAAAATTTAACGGCCCACATTAACGCGCGGGCAATCATGGTTAACACATATTTACCCAAATCTTATAAAATTATATTTAAAAAAACCCAAATACCCAAAAAAACAACCTTTAACCGCATAATTTTTAAAAAATTAGCACACGCAAACTACACTTATAAAACTTTGAAATCTTACCATACAAATTTAAAAAAAAAACACTCACATCTGTAATAAAAGAAACACCGCCTCGCATCAACTATGCTTGTTCAAAATCAATTGAGGGTCACATTTTTATTTATTTATTTATTTTAAAAAAAATCTACAATTTACTTTTTTAATACAACAAAATGGTCTAGCAAACATAACATTGGTCACACAAAGTGTCACTTAGGTATAACAAAAAGAAACATTACCAACTTTCTAACATTCACGGGCGGAGCTAGTAGGGTGACTAGTGGGTGCTGAGCCACCCCTAATCAACCTACTTTATTCATTAATTACTTATATTACAAGCCGTTTTTTACTAGTTTTTTACTTTCGGCCCCCCTTATCACTATAACATTTTGTGTTAATTACGGTCGGCCTTCCTTAACTAAAAATCCTGGCTCCGCCCCTGCTAACATTTGTGAACTTTCAAATGGAGTCACACAAAACTAAATTTGAAAAACATTTTTCTTTTTACTAAAAAGTGGACCACGATAGGGAAAATACATTCCATGTACTCGAAAAATATTACATTACAAATTATTACTCGTATATCACATTACATAATAATTTATAATTCAACTTATATGATGCACACAATCGTAGTTGTAATGAATGAGATGATTGAGTGCTCAGATTCAAAAGGGCTTTTTGCACTGCCATGAAATCAACCTTCTACCCAGGAATTGACATCCACCCGTTGTGGATTTTCTATCACCATTAGAACCAGCATAGTCACTGTCACTATATGCTTCCAACACAAAGGGAGAATCTCTTGGGTACCATAGACCTAGTTTTGGTTGGCATTTAAGATACTTAAAGATCTTCTTGACTGCATTCAAATTGGAAGTCAAAGGTGTAACCTGGTGTCTAGAACAAGCACTTACTAAATTTTAATTTTTTTAAAAAAAAAATTTAAACAAATAGCAAACTGAATATAGGCTTGAAGCTGTCAAATACATGAGGGAAACCTATCATGGAATCTGTATAAGATGAACATTAACAGCATCATTTCAAAAAAACAAAGTTCATCCCTTGGTTTTTGGCTTTGAAGCTTCAAAAGGGTGTTGTTGCAGGTCTCACATCTCCATATCATATTTCTAGCATGTCCTGGACATATTGTTTGGCTGATAAAGATCCCATCAGGTTCTGCTTCACTTGTAAGCCTAAGAAAAATGTTAACTCACCCATAGCACTCATCTCAAATTCTCCTTTCATCAAGACCTCAAAATCATCACACCAGGCCTTGTTTGTAGACCCAAAAATAATGTCATCCACATAGACCTGAACTAGTATGATATCCCTGGAATTCTTCTTAATGAAAAGAGTTTTGTCTATTGTACCTCTTCTGTAATTATGCTTTAACAGAAAAGTAGACAATCTTGCATACCAGGCCCTTGGTGCTTGATGAAGACCATACAAAGCTTTCACAACTCTGTACACATGCTTAGGGAAATGAGGATCTTCAAATCCCTTAGGTTGAGTAACATAAACCTCTTCTTCAATTTCCCCATAAAGGAAAGCACTCTTCACATCCATTTGATATACCATAAATTCCATATATGAGGAAAATGCTAGGAATAGTCTAATAGCTTCAATTCTAGCAACTGGAGCAAAGACCTCATCATAGTCAATGCCCTCCTCTTGCCTATGACCTTGAGCCACCAGTCTGGCTTTATTCCTGACTACTATACCTCTGGCATCTCTTTTGTTCTTCAGAATCCATTTAGTCCCAATAGCAAATTTTCCATCTGGTAGAGGGACAAGCTGCCATACTTTCTGATTAATAAACTGTTGCATCTCCTCTTGCATAGCTTCAACCCAAGCGAGGTCATTAGAGCATGAGCAACACTGCTTGGTTCAAGTTGTGATAGAAAACAAGCAAACAGACAATGTAAATAGTCTGTGTGATTGTTCCTTTGTTGATCATGAACATAGCTAACAAAAGCACTTGCACCAAATTTAGACTTCTTCAATGTACCTCTTGTCTGAACAGGTGAAGTGAGATCTCCAAGTATCTGTGAGTGAGGATGAATTGTGTTCACCCTCTTAGTAGGAACAGAATCAACAACAATACTTGGTGCTAAGTTGGTGACAGTACCACCAAAATCATCATCATATGAAGAGGAAGAGAAAATGCCAATGTCAGGATGGTGGTGTATGTCCTCCATTTCTGAAGATGAGGACATGGTGTTTGCAAGGTCAGAAGGAGAAGGATATCTTGAAGAATGTTCACTTGAGCCCAATGAGTGACCAGGAGGAAGTGATGGTGCATCAGTATGAACAGGTTTAACAACAGGAGTAGAGGTTTCAGTAGGACCATAAGAAACACCAGCAGCAGAATCAATCTTACCAGCAGGAACCCTATTCCTACTGGCTGCAAGATCAGCTTGACTCAAATGCTGCTCAGCTGTAGCAGTGGCTTCATAAGCTTGTTTTTGAAGCCTAGCAAGTTCCTCTGCATAATCTGAACTGCTCTCCACCATATCAGAAGCTTCAGCAACCTTAGGACCTGAAAAAGAGTTAGAAGGAAAAGAAGGAACAACAATTACTTGTTCATCACACTCCGAATCTGAATCATCCTGTGTACCTGCATGTATGTTAGTATCTTGGGTACCTGCAGGTTGATTGGTTTTGAACCGAGTATAACCTAAAGAATCAGACAAATAGTCAAGGTCAAAATACCACTCATGCCCAATCCCTGAACATTAGGTTTATCTTCAAGATATCTCATATTAAGTGTTTCTTCTATCTTTTTGCTGGATAAATTGTAGACCCTATAAGCCTTACTATGAGCAGCATACCCAACAATAAAACCTTCATCAGCTTTTCCCTCAAATTTTCCCAAATGGTCACTGGTGTTAAGTATGGTCACAAGACACCCAAAAGGTTTAAGATGACTGATGTTGGGAACTTTCCCAGACACAAGTTCATAAGGTGTCTTGTTAAGGGGTTTAGTCACTAGAACCCTGTTCAAAACATAACAAGCAGTACTAACTGCTTCTGTCCAAAACATGGTAGGCAACTTAGAGTCAGCAAGCATAGTTCTTGCTGCCTCTATGAGGGTTCTATTCTTTCTTTCAATAACCCTATTTTGTTGTGGGGTTCTGGCATTACTGTAATCCCTTCTAATCCCTTTTGACGCATAGAGTTCAATTAATTTAGAGTTTTTAAACTCTGTCCCATTGTCACACCTTATGGCTTTAACCTTGTTAGTTAACTGATTTTCAATAAAAGTAAGAAAGTCCTTAAGGATACCATATGTTTCATCCTTAGTCCCCAAAAAGAAAACCCAAGTAAACCTGCTTACAGTCATTTGTAAACACCAGGAGTAGTATTTGTGTTCATTTGCTTTGATGGAAGTAGGACCAAAAAGGTCCATGTGAAGCAACTGGAGAGGAGCAGAAATGGTGCTCACAGCAGTGATGGCCTTGTAAGAAGCCTTGTGTTGCTTTCCTTTGTTGCAGGCCACACAGTTGTGCTCATTTGTGAAGAGTTTGGAGGGTAGCCCATTGACTAATTTATGCTTTGCCAGCTTGTTCAGTTTTTGAAGTTCACATGGCCATATTCTATGCTAGCAGCAACTTATAAAGGCTGAATGGGTAGGAGCAGATCAAGTACCTATTGGAAATCATACCTTAAGCCACTTTCACGTCCAATTCTCAAGAGTCCTAAGCTGTTGTATAGATATAAACGCTTAGATAATCAAGACCTACCCTTTGTTTTTTAGAGTGATGGCCACTGTGACAAGAAAGTGGAAGTGCTTGAGAAACTTCATGTTACAATCTTCATTGTCTGGCTTAGCTTGCATCTGATTGAGTTGACTCAATATCTTCTGAAACCTGTCATATCCCTTATGCAAACCCTCTGATTCAGATACCCTAAATTCTGAAAACTCCTGCTTTAGCATTGATTTCCTCATTTTCTTAGACTCATCATTACCTCCAAATCTGGCTTTGACAGCCAACCAAATATCCCTTGCATCATCTAGATGGTGAAAATCAGCCATATGATCCTCAGGAAGAGACTGAAGCAATATAGTTCTTGCTTTTGTCTCTCTTTGAACAGCAATTTGTTCTTCAACAGAAACAGGTGGAAGAATCATAATATTTCCTTTTGGATCTCTTCCTGTCTTTTTCCTGCTGTTTCCATTTAGAACAATGTTCCACAAGTTGTGATCACTGTTCATGATCCAATACTCCATCTTCATGGCCCACGTCTCATATTCTTCCTTCTTTAAGTAAGGAAATTTGGCATTATTGTTTGAGACAGTGGTTGTGTGATATTGTTGGAGTTGCTGAGACTGGGTAGTTTGTGAGGTTTGAGTGTGATTTGGAGACTCAAAGACTGGTAAAGTTGATGCTGAGAACACAGGTTCAGTTGTTGATGGGAAAGTGAATGTAGATACTGATGGTGATGGCATAGGGTATGTTTGTGATGGATTTTGTGAAGACATTGTGAGGTTTTTATGAGAAAGAATAGTAAAGTTTCTTTAACAGAGGCTCTCTCCAGGCTCTGATACCACTTGTAGGTCCAGCCCTAGATAGATCTTTACGCCTGTTGAGGTTGTAGAGCACTTATGTAATCATGAACTCTTAAGAGAGATCTAATCAATGCAAACTATTGTTTACACGGAATTTAAACAACAGAGTAAAGAATTACTAAAAACAATGATCTTTTGGATCTTTTTATTGATAATAAACGTGTTTTTCTAATGAATTCAATCCGTGCCTTCATCCAAGGCCGTAGGTTTCTTAAATAACCATGAAACCCTAACTCCTTGTATCCTTAAGATTCGCTAAAAGCTAAAGTGATAAGTGTTATCACTTCCTAGGATATCTCATGCATATCCCTATCACTAACTAACTTTTACTATCAACCCGGAGTAAGCATAATACTACTAGGACTAATAGTGTACTACCAGCAGGAATAACTTTTGTTCTGCCAGCACTAACTATAAACTTATCCTTATCAGTAGGAACTACATACCTACCAGCAGGAACTTTTACTCTACCAGTAGGAACTACATACCTACCAGTAGTAACTATCTATTACAAAATTCCTAACACTTTTTCACATAAAATTGAGAAAGTTAAAGATGTACTTGGATTAATTCATATTGGTGTTTGTGGTCCACTTAGTAATGTGTCAAAGAAAGGTGCTAGTTACTTCATTACCTTTACTGATGATTATAGTCGTTATAGTTATGTTTATTTACTTAAGCATAAACATGAAGTCTTTGAAACATTTAAGGTATTCAAGAATGAAGTTGAAAATCAACTCGGAAAGACTATTAAGGCCATACGATCAGATCGTGGTGGTGAATATATTAGTCAAGAATTTAAAGACTATCTAAAGGCTTATGGAATTGTTCAACAGCTTACACCTCCTTACACGCCACAACATAATGGTGTGTCTGAGAGGCGTAATCGTACCTTGTTAAATATGGTTCAATCAATGATGAGTCTTACAACTTTGCCGTTATCCTTTTGGGATTATGCTCTAGAGAGTCTGCTGTACGCATTCTCATATATGTTTCAACACAAGAGGTAGACAAGGACTCGTATGAAACTACGGCATGGGAAAAAGTTCCTAACTGTGTCTTACTTAAGGACCGGGGGAAGTAGAGGCACTTGTGAAACGTCACAGGCTGGATAAAACTTCAACACAGATTGTTAAGTGTATCTTCGTAGGATTAAAATAAAACCTAAGGAAACTATATGGTTACTATTCTACTACCCCCTGGAAACAAAATAGTGTTGAAGAGGTATGCAGATTTCTTGGAAAAAGGATGTTCATACTTCAAAAGAGAGTGGGAGAAAAGTCGAATTGATGAGAGGATATTTTACCTTCTGAAAACACTAGCGAACATTCTATTAAGGAAGAAAGTCTTGCCCTGATTGTCTCTCAAGAAGAGGATGTTGTTCCCGTTCGTAGATCTGTAAGGACACATAAAGCTCCTAATCGATTGTGTCTAAATGTAGAGATTGATCCAGATCGACTGTCCTTCAATATTAAAGTTGACGAGCACAGTTTAGGGGATCTTAATGAACTTGCTAATTATAAAGCAGCTTTATCGGACCCTAAATTCGAAAAGTGGCTTGTTGCTATGAACGAGGAAATGCAATCCATGAATGATAATAAAGTCTGGAAACTTGTAGTGCTTTCTACCAATGCAATAGAAAAAAAAAAAAAACTTGTTAAAAGTAAGTGGATCTACAAGAAGAAGATGCTATGGATGGCATAGGTTACATTTATAAAGTCGACTTGTTGCAAAGCGGTTCACTCAACTTATGATGTTGAATGTGAGGATCATTTTTTTCTTGTTGACGGACATAAAGAGCTAGTAGAATTTCTCATAGCTATAGCGGGTACTATGACTATGGTTTGCAAATTGGGCGTTAAAACCGGCGTTCTTGAATGGTTTATTAGAAGAAGACATCTATATGGAACAACCTGATGGTTTTATTGTCCTATCATCCCAGTAAAAGTATGTATGGCTTCAAGATCCATTATGGACTTAAGCAAAGCTTCTAGGCGCTGGATTAAGTAGATTTTGATGAGAACATTAAAAAAGTTTGGTTTTCATCAAAATCTTGATGAGCCATGTGTATATCAAATGGCTAGTGGAGTAATGTTCATTTTCCTAATTTATATGTTTGATGGACATAAATTAATGGGAATCATATTACCAAGTCTTCAAGAAGTTAAGGACTATCTTCAGGTAAGGTTTTTCTATGAAAGATTTTAGAGAAGCGGCGTTTATTCTTGGAATAAAAATCTATAGAGATAGATCAAGGCGGTTGATTAGATTAAGTCAAAATGCTTATCTTGACAAAATCCTTAAGAGATATAGAAAGGATAATTCAAAACGTGGTTCCATTCCAATGCAAGTTGATCTTTATGTAAATAAATATCAATGTGCTACAACATCTGCAGAGATGAAGCGTATGCAAATTGTTCCTTATGCTTCAGTTATAGGATCAATTATGTATGATGTGAGGTGCACAAGACCTCATGTGGCGTTCACGTAAAACATCACAAGCCGATTTCAACAGAATCCTGATGAAGCTCACTGGGCTGCTGTGAAAAATATTCTTAAGTATTTAAGAAATACTAAAGACACATTTTTGGTGTATGGTGGTAATCTTGAAGCAGAACTGCAAGTTAAATGTTATTGTGATGTTGGATTCGAGAACAATAGAGATGACACGAAATCTTAAACTGGGCATGTCTTCATTTTGAATGGGGGCGCAGTTGTATGGAAAAGCTCTAAACAAAGTACTACTGCACAACATGACAGCTGCTTCTGAAGCTGCAAAAGAAGTTGTTTGGATAAGGAAGTTTATTGATGAACTTGGCGTAGTTCCTTCAAATGACTATCCGATAAGATGAATTGTGTCAATTCTGTGCAATTATTCATAGCCAAAGAATCAGAATTCAGATAAGGCGCCAAACACTTTCAGAAAATATCATTATGTCGCGTGAGTGCATTAAACTGACAGAAAAATTAATAGGTTAAAGTTCATTACCAGGATGAAACAATCTAGCTGATCTGTTTATGAAAGCCTCTAGACTGGTCCTAAGCTTACTCGACATGCTAGAAGCATGGGTCTTCGTCCTGCTGCTGTTTGCATTTAATTTGCATTGTAGTATTTGGATTAAAGGATATTGTTTAACAATGTTATTTTATGAATTGAATTATTTGTATGATTCGTTTTCATTATAATTTTTGGTCCTATTTTTTCATGTTTTTTCCAGGAATAAATTTGTTATATCTATAATTAGTCTTGTTGATAAAATTATATGGGAATATTAATTGAATTAAGGACATATTTGAGTGTTTGGTTTTTTCGCTAGACTATTTATAGGACGGTTATCATCCCACACGTTATTAATAGATTTTTGCATCGTTCGGATTCTCCAACGTAAGTCACTCACTTTATGGATCGTCGTCATCAAGTGAAACTTGTAAATGATTTACGTTACTAAATCCTTATACTTGAGATGCAAGTTAGTTTTATGTATGTGGATGGTACTTTTTGATATACTTCTAAAACTACCCGTAAACAAGCGTAGTCATTAATAGGAATCCAACTTCCCCCCCACCCCCACCCCCCCCCCCCCCACCCACCGCCCCCCCCCCCACCCCCCCCCCCCCCCCCCAAACCCCCCCCCTACCCCCCCCCCAAACCTCCCCCCCCCCCCACCCCCCCCCCCCCCCCCCCCACACCTTCCCCCACCCCCAACCCACCCCAAAAAACAAACCCCCAATGACCAATAAAACCATAACTATCCCCCCCTCCACACCCCAACCACTACACTCTACCTCCAACCCTCCCCTACCAACCCCCCCAACCAAAACACAATACACAACCAACCAACCCCCCATACCCCACACCCCTATAACTCCCAGACACACCCCCCACTTAAGTAACTCTAATTAAATAACGAGCGATCTACTTCTTATCATTTACACAATTATATAAATTAATTAATTATATTTATTGAATCCAAACGTATGGTGTGCGTCTCCAATGTGCCCGAGTCGCATTGGATCATTACTATATAATCTCAGTGTATATTCTTTGCAGCTTCCACACTTGGACATGTAACATAAATATAATTTAATTAACATTGGTTAGCGTCTAGCAACACGTCATGCTCCCGTCTACTCTTGCACGTCCTGCTGCTGTTTCCCAATATTACTTTAGAATGAGTTATTTTCATTTACAATCCCATTGTTTTCAAAATGCCAATGCTAAATAGATATGGATAATAGTTCATTCTATTTATACAATTTTATTTCTGTGTTGTCATTTAATATAGATTCCCAATCTATTCGGGGCAAATCCAGATTCTCCATTGGGTTGGCCTAGACTCACAATTGATTAATTTAAGCTGAGGGGCCCTAGTGCATTATTCACTTTTCAATCTAGTTGGAATAACATATTCTAATTCTTTTTCATTACAAAGTATTTCTTATCATAAATTTTTGATTTACTTATGAATATAGTTCTTGTTTGACTACCTTGATTGTTGAGTGTCGTAAGAATAGTAGCTTTGTTTTATGAAGTATATACAAAAAAGCTATCCATCCATCATCATAAAACTAACTTGACATCTCAAGTCCTAAGGAAATACAATAACATACACTCAAATACCCCATATACCAAATAATCCTTCCCACACCACACCACACAAACCCACCGTACACCACCACCACCCCTCCCTCCCCCCCCACACCCCCCCCCCCCACCCCCCCACCCCCCTATTCATAAGTATTCAAAAATATATGATAAGATACTTGTAGTCAAGATAGAATTTTTGTTCATTCAACTAGATTGAAATAATAATGCTACTGGGCCCCTCGCTATAATTAATCAGATGTGTGTCTGGCCAGCGCCCAATGTGTAATTGGATTTGTCTCCGATTAGATGGTAATCTTGATTTAATTTTTAATGAAACACGAGAAATTAAAAATGTTTTAATTAGAATGACTACTGATCCATACTCTTATTTTTAGCATAACTGCAATTTGAAAAACAAAGGGATTGTAAAATGAATCAATCATTTTAATGTATTTTGGGGAAACCTACCACTAAGAGTATCCTTTGGGAGCATTGAGTGTTGCTAGACGCTAACAAATGTTTCTTATATTTATATTATGTTACATGTCCAAGTGGGGAGCTGAAAGAATATACACGTAAATTATATATGTCCCGAGGACCGAACTGGCCTTTTATTTGGAGACGCACACGATAGCGGTTTGGATTCAATAAATATAATTAATTAATTTATATTAATGTGGGATGGGAAATATGATAAATAACGGTCGTTTAATTATTAGTTACTTAACGGATATATTTAACGGTCGTTAAAATGTTAACAGAAAGGACTTAATGTTAAATATGAGAAAAAATGGGAAGTTTTGGCCCTTGTGGGTTATGGTGCTTGTGGTTGGGGCCGGTTTTAAACCTCTACAAGACGGATGGTGGGGGAATTTGTTTCCTTATAACAAATTCTTTATGCCTATATAAACAAATCAAGGCTCATTGTTTTGATATCTTTTTGTGAAACCCTAAAAGCAAAACTTATTTTCTCTTTACCATTCTCTCAGTGTTGAGGTCAATGGTACACCCAACCAAGTGTGGGAAAAAACGATTTGATTTAAATCAAACTTAACGTATGTGGTTTTGCTTATCCTGTTATTAAAGAACTAGCATTTCTAATTGGAATCGCCTATCAACCGTGTGTACGAATCCAATGAGAGATCTTACCTTGTTCTTATATTGTTCTTTGATTTTTTTTATATTCTAGATTTGTTTGCTATAATGTTACGCTTTTCTTTTATTATTATTATGTTAATTTATATGACTATGTGAATGATCTTACGTGCTAGTCTTCCGCTGCGTGCTCGTATTTATTAATAGTTAATATGATCTTAATGTCTACTAATTCCAACAATATGAAAAAGTGTAAGATTACGATTGTTTATGTTTGGATGACAAAATATGGTATGAAAAAGTGTATAGATATTTAAATTTTGTAGTAGAAAAAAGATGAACCCACGGAATGGATTTCATAGACACCAAATTGGTGAGTAATAAGTCTATGACTATGATATACCCATTTCATTCCTGGGCCCATTAAACAAACATCTTTAATCACTATGAAACCCATAACCTCATTCCCATATACCCATACCAAACGCACACTAACTCTTTTGATCATAAACAATTGTTTTCTCAGGACTGATAAGAAAAGAAGTTGTTATTAAGAAATTCTGTTACACACACCACCTAATAACAAAAGAGAAAATGCCAAAAATGACCACTTGCTCCCCAGTATACAGTCCATTTTGCAGAAAAAAAATAAATTTCAATTTTAATATTGTATGACCATTAAACAGTATAATTTCACTGAAAACTTTTTTTAATAAGGGTTTCACCGGCTTCATTGAAAACTTGACAAATGTCTCAAATGCAGGTGATGTTTTTTTACTTGATTGAAATGACATTTTGTGCGATTATGTTAATTTTTTTCTAGATCAGTTTATCGTATTATATACATATACTATGTGTAGAATAAAACTATGTCGTTTTGACATAGTTTGCTACATTGATGCTACAGTAACCGGCCTATTTGACACTTTTTTTTTCTTTAACTAGGAACCTTAAAAAAAATTGTTCGCCACAAAATAGGAAACAAAATTACAAAAGTACTTATTTATTCAAATCAAAAAATATCCGCGACATGAGATCAAACAAATAAGCCAAATAAAAAAAAACTATTGCACAAAAATAATTAAATTTTTTTTTTTGCTCGGCACAAAATAAGAAAAAAAATTGCAAAAGTATTGACTTATACAAATCAAAAAATACCCACGGGGGGGGGGGGGGAAAACAATGGGGGGGGACCGCCAACACTATAACCATATAAAAACATTTATATTAAACATCGAGACGGAAAAAAAATAAAAGTGGGCCGCCACAAAATAAAAAAAAAACAAAATAAAAAATAAAAAATTTAACGGCCCACATTAACGCGCGGGCAATCATGGTTAACACATATTTACCCAAATCTTATAAAATTATATTTAAAAAAACTCAAATACAAAAAAAAACAACCTTTAACCGCATAATTTTTAAAAAATTAGCACACGCAAACTACACTTATAAAACTTTGAAATCTTACCATACAAATTTAAAAAAAAAAACACTCACATCTGTAATAAAAGAAACACCGTCTCGCATCAACTATGCTTGTTCAAAATCAAATTGAAGGGTCACATTTTTATTTATTTATTTATTTTTAAAAAAAAATCTTACGATTTACCTTTTTAATCAACAAAATGATTCTAATAGCAAACATAACATTGCGTCAACAAAGGTGTCACTTAGGTTATAACAAAAAGAAACATTACCAAACTTTCTTTAACATTCACGGTGCGGAGCTAGTAGGGTGTGATTGTGGGTGCTGAGCCACCCATAACAACTACTTTATTCATTAATCTACTTAAATTACAAGCCGCTTTTTTTACTAGATTTTTACTTTCGGCCCTCCAGCCCCTTTATCACTATAAATTTTGTGTTAATTACGGTCGGCCTTCCTTAACTAAAAATCCTGGCTCCGCCCCTGCTAACATTTGTGAACTTTCAAATGGAGTCACACAAAACTAAATTTGAAATGGATGAATTGTATAAAGATAGAATATGGAAAAATGGAACAACCAACCCTCTCCAAGGCTAGGAGAGGGGCTTATATAGGTCCTATAGGCCGGCCATGGGCTATGATGGGCTTCCCATGGGCCTTGGGCCGGACTAGATTACTAATCTAATCATTACACTAACTACGAGCTAAGACCTGTTACAACTTGGAAGTGACCGACACTTTTTGTGTTTCCAACATTGAGAACATTGATAGGCTGGTTGGTAATATTTGCACTCTCTGGATTGGTTGAATGCATTTGCACGCCAATGTTGTCCGTTTTGAACGTTCCCAATTTAAGCTTCTCGTTCAGCATCCTCAGTTAGACATAACCATACTGGAGCTTCTTCGTTTGCTACAGTTTTGAAAGGTAATAATACTCCTGTTAATGCTTCTGAAGCGCCTTCTATGGTGATTGATGATTCATGTGTGGTGAAGCGTGACCTTGAGTTTTTTGTAATGGGAGAAGTTAAGAAATTTTCATCTATTCCCAATTTACGTGTCTTACTGTCTAATGAGGGTTTTCAGAATGTGAAAGTGGTGTATTTAGGAGGGTTGTGGGTTATGTTCGAGCTGGAGTCGCTCAAATCTAAAGCGAAATTCATGCAACACGTTGGTGTCGCATCATGGTTTACTTGTTTATGTAATGCACAATCAGATTTTATCTCTAGGGAACGTATTATTTGGGTTGATATAGAGGGTGTGCCTTTACATGCTTGGTCACGTGCTACTTTCACTAAAATCGGTTCTAAATGGGGTGAGGTGATGGATTTAGAAGAAAGTAAGGATGACTTGTTTGCACGAAAACGTATCTGCATCAAGACTAAACAGGAAGATAATATTCTTGAGAAATTCAAGATTATTGTTAAAGGTAAAAATTTTGTGATCAGGGCTAAGGAGCTGTTTGCTTGGTCCCCGGTGTTCAACGAAGTTAAAGAGGTAGAATATTGTACGGATGATGAATCTGTACAAGGTACTAATGAGGACAAAGGAGAGGTCAGTAACAAGGTGCAACTGAATTCTGAGAGTGATGATGAAGGTGTTTCTGATACATATTTTGGTGAAAGTAAGGAGAATCTGGGTAACGAACATAATTTGGAGCAACCTATGAATGATAAGGAGAAGTCTCAAGATCCGTTTAATATTTATGATTTACTCAGGAAACGTGATGGCGGTGTGGATACTTTAGGATCGAATACAAGCATTCTTTACCCTCCTGGATTCACTCTTGAGAAACTCAACAATAATGCAGATGTCCATGAGGTAAAGGATATGAATTCCGATCCATCTGAGCGTCGGTTTAAGGATTTATGTTCTCGTGTTTTGGAGGAGGTACAACATACAGATGATCTACTTTCTTCTGGAGTTCGTAGTAATGGTCACATGCCGAAGAAAGGAGGTTCTGTTTTGGAGGTTCTAGACGAAATGATAAAAGTCGGACAAACTATAGGGTACACTATGGAAGGTTGTATGAAAGATATGGAGAATATCATTGGATCACAAGGAGCTCAAGACACGATTCAATGAATTGTTTGTCGCTCAATATTCAAGGGCTAGGGTCCAAGGCCAAAAAAGATTGGACTAGGGAGCTTATTGGCAAACATAAGGTGAATTTCTTATCTCTTCAAGAAACTAAGATGGAGAGCATTTATGATATGGATGTTAAAATTTTATGCGGTAATTCTAATTTCGAGTATCTTTTCAGTGAGGCTATTGGTAATTCTAGTGGGATTCTTTGTACATGGGATCCAAACATCTTTCTTAAAGAGCAACACATTTTATCGGATAACTTTGTCACTTTATTTGGTACTTGGGTTCCTTCTAAGACCAAGTTGCTGATGATCTCCATATATGCCCCTCAACCTCATACGGAGAAACGATCGTTGTAGAATTACATCATGTCTCTAGTTACTCGATGTCAAGGTGATAGCATTGTTATGGGGGATTTAAATGAGGTTAGAAGTGTGGATGAGCGTATGGGTTCGGTTTTTAACATACAAGGGGTAGCGGATTTTAATGATTTTATTTCTAAATCGGGGTTAGTAGACATTCAGCTAGAAGGTTACTCATTTACTTGGTCCCATCCTTCGGCTAGTAAAATGAGCAAGTTGGATCGTTTTCTTGTGACAGAAGGTGTTATCTCGCTTTTTCTTCATATTTCGGCTATTTGTTTAGACAGGCATTTGTCGGATCATTGGCTTATTTTATTACGTGATGTGATTGCTGATTATGGTGCTACTCCCTTCCGGTTGTACCACTCTTGGCTTACTCTTAGTGGGTTTGAGTAGTTGGTGATTCATACTTAGAATTCTACTATTTTAGAGGATAGTAATAGGATGGTCCGATTTAAAAAGAAGCTGCAAGTCTTAAAAAAGGCTATTCAGGAGTGCGTTGCAGTTTATAAACGGGAAAAAACAGGTAGGCGTAATGATATTAAACTCAAACTGAGTGTCATTGACAAACAGTTAGACCAAGGTCGTGTTAACGATGATATTCTTTTATCTCGGATGGGTCTGATGAAACAATTGCTTGACAGTAATTCTTCGGATTCGATTGATAATTTGTAGAAAGCTAAAATCCAGTGGGCCATTGAGGGAGATGAAAACTCCAAGTTTTTTCATAGAGTTATCAATCGGAAGCGGGCTAATTTAGCTATTCGAGGAGTTATGGTAGATAGTGAATGGGTGGACGATCCAAGACGTGTGAAGGAAGAATTTTGCTCTCACTTTGCTACTAAATTTCATGCTCCAAGTGGTATTCGAAATAAGATTAATTTTCTGTTCCCTAATCAATTAAGTTCTGATCAAGCATTTGAGTTGGAGAAGCAGGTATCTACTGATGAGATTCGTACCACGGTTTGGGCTTGTGGTGAAAACAAATCACCTGGGCCTGATGGTTTTACGTTCGAATTTTTCCGTAAGTTTTGGGATACTATTGGGCCTGATTTGTGCCTTGTTGTTGAGTGGCTTTTTGATCATGGTTTGTTCTCCAAGGGGTGCAACTCTTCATTTATAGCTCTAATTCCTAAAGTTCAAGATCCGAAGTTCGTGAATGATTATCGTCCTATCAGTCTGATTGGGAGTCTCTATAAGGTCGTTACTAAAATTCTTGCCCTTTGGTTATCCTTGGTTATTGCTGGCCTTATTTCAGACGTCCAAACAACTTTTCTTCCAAGTAGGCAGATTCTTGATAGGCCGTTTGTTATCAATGAATTGTTATCGTGGTGTAAATATAAAAAGCAGCATGCCATGATTTTCAAAGTAGATTTTGCTAAAGCTTATGATTCTATACGATGGGATTTTCTTGATGATGTTTTTCAATTGTTTGGTTTTGGCTTTAAATGGCGTTCTTGGAATCTTGGTAGCCTATCCTCCGGAATGGCTTTTGTCTTAATCAACGGAAGTCCGACAGCTGGATTCCAGTTTCATTGCGGGTTGAAGCAAGGTGATCCTTTAGCCCCTTATTTGTTTATCTTTGTTATGGAGTCCCTTCATTTATCGTTCTCTAGAGTTGTAGACGCGGGCATCTTTAAAGGTATCAAGATAGACAACTCCACTATGATCTCTCACCTTTTTTATGCGGATGATGCGGTGTTTGTTGGTGAGTGGTCGGATGATAATTTATCTAGTATCATGCATGTTCTTCATTGCTTTTCACTAGCATCGGGGCTGAAGATTAATGTCAAAAAAAGTCACCTTTTAGGGGTGGGCATTCATGATCTAATTGTCGCTGCTGCTGCTTCTACGCTTGGATGCTCGATTATGAAAACCCCATTTAAGTATCTTGGAGTCACGGTTGGAGGTAACATGTCAAAAATAAGTGCTTGGGATGATATTATTAGTAAGCTCAATTCTCGTCTCTCAAAATGGAAGGTTAAAACCCTGTCCATTGGGGGCCGCCTCACGCTTCTTAAATCGGTATTAGGATCCACTCCCATTTATTGGATGTCTTTATATAAGGTGCCTAAAGCTGTCTTAAATTCGATGGAAACAATTCGTAGGAATTTCTTTAATGGGGCTCAAGATAACGACAAGAAGATTACGTGGGTCAAATGGACCAAGGTGCTTTCGGCAAAAAAGTACGGTGGTCTAGGGGTGTCTAGTTTTTTTTGCCTTAATAAGGGCTTTGTTGTTCAAGTGGGTGTGGCGGTATATTTCTCATGACAACTCTTTATGGTATCGTGTCATTTCAGCCATACATGGCCCGAATATTCAAAAGTTGTCTTCTTCTACTTCTTCGATTTGGAATAATATCCTTAAGGAAGTTAATATTCTAAAGGGTCAAGGTGTTGATTTGATTTCCCATTGTAAGAGAAGAGTGGGCAATGTGATGCATACCCAGTTTTGGAGTGACGTCTGGTTAGGAGACCAGCAACTTTGATACATGTTCCCCCGTATTTATGCATTGGAAGAGAACAAAGAATGTTCAGTAGCTGTCAAGCTTCAAGGAGATGTTGAATTCTCCCTTCGTCGCCAAGCTAGAGGGGGAGTAGAAGCCCAACAACTTGTTCAGCTCCAGGATCTTATAGGGTCTTCGGTTTTGGTTAATGCTGAGGATAGATGGTTTTGGGATTTGAACGAGAATGGAGTTTTCTGCGTTAAAGATGTTCGTAAATTGTTGTACGAGTCTTTTCTTCCTAAGGAGGTTATTGCTACGAGATGGATCAAATTTGTTCCGATTAAAATTAATGTTTTTGCATGGAAGGTCTCTCTTGATCGCTTGCCTACAAGGGTGAATCTGATACATCGAGGTATTTATGTATCTTCTTTGTCTTGCCCGATTTGTTCCTCGTATAGTGAAGATACGTCGCACCTTTTGTTTATCTGAACCATGGCTGTTGATGTCACTCGTCTTGTCTGCTGTTGGTGGGATTTAGTTTGGTCGCCTCTTGGTTCTTATTCCGAATGGTTATCGTGGTTCAATTCCATTGGGTTGGTATCTAATTTAAAATCTATGTTGGAAGGAGTTTTCTTTGTTACTTGGTGGTGCTTATGGAACTTCAGGAATAGATTGCTCTTTGCGGCTCAAAAGCCTCAGAAGGATGTGATTTTTTGATGATATAGTAGAGCGTTCTTTTAGTTGGTGTAATGCTAGATGTAGAAGTTCTTTTTCTTGGGATAGTTGGCTCCAACATCCTTCTTTGATTCCTTTGTAATGTTGTTCTAGCTCCTTGCTAGTTTTTCAATAAAGTTGCTGTTAAAAAAAAAGTAGATAAATCTTTAGTCTGTAGCACCCCTCTTCCTCCACTGAAAAAGTTGGATGGTGTTGAACCTGTCTCTGGACCAAAGACTATCAAATCAATTTTGAAGTCAAAATCTACATTCAAAGCTAAATCTTTAAAAGGTGTCATTTAAATGAACCATCATCAGCTCCTACTAGGGGTAACAAAAGCGCTTCAGTTTCAAAAGTTAACTCAGCTCCTGTTGGTAAATTAAAAAGTGTAAAAATTAAAGATGACCCTCACTTAGCTATTTTAATGAAAGAACTTAACGACCTAAAATTACAAATTAGCAAGAATCAGTCATCTTACTCCAGAAATGACCAACATCAATAGGTTCCCCAAAATGCACATCAAAACAAATATAAAACACAATTCAAAAATGGGTTGTGATCTTTGTGGCTTAAACAATCATCTCTCTGAAAATATTAAATAATAATATTAATAAATAAATAATAATAATAATAAAATAATATTAAAAAACAATAATAATAATAATAATAATAATAATAATAATAATAATAAATTAATAATAATAAAGTAATAATTAATGACTTAATTATTAAAGATTACATTAATAAAAATACTATAATAAATAATTTATATAATAATTAAGTTATTATTATTAATATTTTATAGTTATATTAATAATAATAATAATATATAATAATAATAATAATTTTTATATCAATTTTAATAATAATAATAATATATAAATACTGAAATAAAGTATAAAATTCTGAATTACAACGTAATTCAAAACTTTCTATCTAACTTCCTATGTAATCTGAATTCATTCCTTTGATGTAATTGTAATCATTGAACCAAATAGCCTACGTAATGTAATTGAATTACAATTCCCTTTATTCTGCGAACCAAACAACCTACGTAATGTAATTGAATTACAATTCCCTCTAAATACGCCAGATTACAGCGAACCAAACAGGCTCTAAGTAAATCTATATGATGTGTAATTATTAATTAAATAACGTGTGTTATTAACTTTTGATGCATGATCTTTTGATTTAACAAGGCAAGCAACGGATCTATGTTTCACCCCATGAAACTAATCAAAACCCATAAGCTTCCACAATAGAAAGCCTCTATTTGTATTGACACTACACGTCCTCGCGTATCATCTGAATGCTAGTTCTTATAACTACACGATCTTGCAACGAACATCACGTGTTTTGCTTGTTATCAATCAAACCGAACCCTAGGTATGAACACTAAAAGTCACGACCGAGATTGGGGAAAAGGAGAGAGAGAATCTTGTGTGTGTCTTATTTTCTAGGTTATGAGATTTGAATGAATTCTAATCGCATAATAAGTCTTGTAAGTTGCACTTAGCACCCAAAAAATTTCCCCCCTTTTCCCTCATATTGTGGCCGACCCCCTAGACCCAAATGAGCTTCCCATTGTGATTTTTGGTCTATTCTATTCTATTTAAACATGTCTGTTACATATTAAATGGTGGCATTTAGTTAGTTAATGCGTTTAACAGATTAATTAACGACCATTAGCCGATCATGAGTTATCTAAACGATGTAAATAACATATTTACTATGAATATATTAAATACATTATACCTTGGTGATGCATTGATGTATTTGTGTGCGACCTCATAAGCTCACGTATTTCTAGTCATATACTTCTCCCGTCCCAAAATTATTATCCACGGACAAGAAATACACAGTTTAAAAAAATGCATTAATTACTGCTTTGGTTTCTACGAAAGCAAAAAAAAGACAATTTTATCCTTTGGTAATTAATTAGTGTTTTCTTTTATGTTTGTAAATATTAATTTAAACTAAAGGTAATATGGTAAACTTAATAAATTCAACTATTATTTTTAAAAGTGTACAATTATTTTGAGACAAACCAAAAAGGAAAGATAAACAATAATTTAGGATGAAGGTAGTAATTATTTATTATGATATGAGCATTTTTCAATAGCTCCCACTTGCGAACATCATAATAACAAATAATTAAACAAACATATGTAAGCTTCTAGAAACACCCTTTATGCCCCCGTAAATACTTGAGTGTGATGTCGAAAAATGTCTCAATATAAATGGTTTATCTAAAAGTCATCCATTTTTTACAAATACCGTATTAAACTATGGACATGGATCAAATTCATTCCAAAAGTTACTATTTTGTTTCTCGATATAGATATTGAACGCGATTACTAAACTAATTAAAGTTTCATCTTACTTACACTTGGGTGCGGCCACACAAACATCTGATCGATTCATCGAGGGGCCTAGTATTATCTTACTTTAAAAACAGTTGAAGGAACAAATCATATTTTGACTACAAATGTCATTCATGTGCTTCACATCAAATTTAAAAGTAGCTTTTATAACTAGCTTGTTAAGGATAGCGGTTAACTAGGATCATGAAATGATATTCCACATACGAAATTTCCATTTTGCATCTCAAGTCTAAGGACGAGTAATATACAACCACTTACGAGATTCACTAGTGGCGTCGATCCATGCAGTGTATACTCGTAGGTTGGGGTAGTCCAATATTCATAGCACGTGAATAACATGAGTAGGGATGAGCATTTCAGACCGTCGACTGAACCGGACCGGAACGGAAAACCGGACCGAGCCGGACCGGACCGAACGTATTTCGGTCCGGTCTGCGGTCCATGCTCTTTGTTAAATTTGGTCCGCGGTCCGGTCGGTCCGGTCCGGTCTTACAAAAAACCCGATGATTATGCCTTGTAGGACTGGACCGGACCGAAGACCGAACCGGACCAGACCGACCAGGACCGGACCGTACCATTTCGGACCGGACCGTACCATTTCGGACCGGTCCTCGGTCCGGAGTTTTGGACCAATCCGATCCTTGGTCCGGTCCGGTCTTAGCCGGTTCGGTCCGGTCTTGGGTCTGTGCTTAGCCCTAAACATGAGTTTGGGGGATACATCCTTTAAATACTTATCAACGTAATATTGCCAATACTATCATATTTGTCTTAATTCAACAATACTCTCATATCATTAATTGACAATGGAAAATTTAAAATAAATAAATTTATTCATGGATTTAAACATGCAAATATAAAACACATTAGTATAAATGAAGATTATCATACCACATACATCAATTCATGATTTAATACAACTGCTTGCAGTTTCATTATTTTACTAAAAATATATATACATGAGACTACTAGCAGGTCGAAACCCAATGTTTCAAGCATGCTCGACATGTTCGGTACAAGACAGCTAAATAGTCATATGAGTAAACTTTGAGAATACTTATTTCAAAACTCACTAAGAGTGAAGGCTTTGATTAATACAATAATTGTCATTTTGTAAGTGTGCATTCAAGTGTAAGTAGTACTATATTAGTATTGCCACACTACATTCCATTAGGTGTATGACATCAGCAAAACACCTATTGGAACCAGTCATTTTAACAGCTTTTCACACTGTAACACATTTCTTATTCTTTTAATGTATAATGTAACTATGATCTCAACTGAGCATGCCTAGTCAGCAACGTTATCAATCAAGATAAAATCTGTAATGACTAAGATTGAGGATCACCTTAATCAAAATAAGCATTAGTGTATAGAAACAACACTAAGCTCCCTTTTTTAAAATTCGTAAACGATGAGCATTTCTTTCGTAATGTTTTGCTCCCACTTGAACTTCAGGTTCGTTGGCTATGATAATTGCACTAGAATTGTCGCAATGCATATCCATAGGTTTTTTGTTACTAGGGACGACTCTAGTCCCAGAAATGAACTTCCTAATCCAAACACATTCCATTAGAAAATGATCTTCACTTAGATACCAATGTTGTCAAATTATCTTGCACTCATGTAATTGATACAATTAGTCCAATATGATATTTATGATGAACCTTTTAGCTAGACTCAATGTCTCCACACATGTGTTCAATCTCACCACGCGAGATAGAATTTTGAGATTCACTCAGTGATATGTCATATTATATTAGACTTATTTAACCGCACATGTTTATTCTAATAAAAACTATTCTAAGTTTGTATTTTTTTATTTTCTAATTCTCTTATAACGAACTTCATTCCAAGCAAGGGATAAAATCTAGCTTAGATGGAATGTTTTATCTAATATGTTAGTAACATATGTTTTTTCTATGATTAAGCTTCGAGTTGATGTGGAGTTGAAAGACAACATTGTGGTGGCTATGCCTAAAGTTACTAGGGAGGGTTTCTATACGTGTAATATACATGTTGAGTATGAGTGGAAACCTCCTAGGTGTGCGTGTTGTAAGGTGTTTGGTCACTTTCAAGAGGAATGTCCCAAGAATATAGGTGCTGGCGAGACAAAGAACTTGAAGAAGCCCAGTCAAACTCTTAGAGGTGTTCCGGTTGGTCAGAAGGTGGGATTTAAACTAGCGAAACAAGTTTTTCAACCTGTTTCTAAAAAGCCTACTGCCAGCACTAGCGGAACTAAGAAGAAAAATATGGAGCCTACTAAAGAGGTTAGTAAGTCTAACCCATTTGATGTACTTACTTCGGTTGAACATGATGAGGACTTGGGTACCAATGGGGGGACTTCAAATTTGGCCAGCCAAGAGGCCAATTCTAGTGGATCTTCGTTCTGGAATGTGAATTCTAGTAGTCCTAGTACTACTCTTATTATTTAGAAAATTGATAAGATTGAAAAATTGATTATTGATGGGAAAGTTACTTTGGTGGATGATGAGGGAAAACCTTTGGAAAAGGTTGAGTCTTCGGGAGATTATGATAGTGAGGATGAAGTTGCTTCAGTTGATAATGAAATGGCTAGTATTTTGGTTAGGAAGGATGGCTATGGTACTAATAGTCTGCTTGAGCAGTGGAATGAATCTTATGAGAATGATGACTACGACTATGACCCATACGATGATGATATGTATGGAGGTTAAGAAATTCATGATAAGCTTCAATCTATATGTGATAACTTGGATATTAAAGTTAGGGGTAGTAAGAAGAAATAGTTTTCTTGTATTATTGTTTCTTTTCTACGTCTAGTCAAGTTGTGTTTCTTCCTCCAAGGAAGTTGTTTGCCTATGTAACGGGCAGAGATGTGGGAGTCACCCTCATCATTTGTACTTAATTGTTTTTTGGGGTAATAAAAGTTACCGGGGAAACCCTTTACCCAAAAAGAAAAACAAACAAACATAATGCTCTCACTAGCTCTGTAGTGTATTCATGAGCTATCTTAGTTCTAATCAAAAGTTAAAATATTGATTTAACAATTAAACTCATGATTCGAGCTCCTAGATACGCATACTTTGGATCGTCGCATTTAGTAATGTTGGGTGTAGCAGGCTATTAAATAAAATAATAAATGCGTGAGCAATAGACATACAGTGGGTACACAAAGGTAAACTCGACAAAACGTGATTTGGTGTCTTAGTTTTTAAAATGTACCACAAAGCTGAGTAAAGTTGAAAATAAGTGTCATCTAAAAGTTACAGAATTGCAAATTTCCCTAATGATATACTTGCTAGATATGTCCATCGGAGATCCAGTCACTTAACGAGAGTCGTTTCACGTCATTGACAATTGAATCCTTGTTAGGGTTTTTGATTTGAAAGCGCCTCGTTGCTAGTTTGATCTCCAAATGATCGACTATGTAGTTTGAACCACGCAGTTACTATTGGTGATTTTAGTGTCATCACTTATATTTTGTGTACTTGTGATTTACTCGATATCAATGGGCTTAGTTAGGTATAGCTTATAGTCGAGTCAGGAGGTGCGGAGTGCATGCTCGTTCTAGCTAGCCTGATGCCGCCACGACAAAGACGCGATGGTCAAGGGGGTCGCGCCCCCTTGCGGCGTCAAGGGGCATAACCCCTTGCTGGGACTCGGGTATTACCCATCTTGGGATTCGGGTATTACCAGTTTTTCCCTCAAAACGTTTTCCCCACCAAAAGGACACACCTTTTCACCAACATCTGTGACTCTTCCCGCTAACCAATTTTAACTAACTTTCAGTTGGGTTAGATGCACCAGAATTGATCTCTTCCAACTATAACAAACAAAGAAAGCATTCTGTGTATTTGCTTAGATTTCTCGTGCCTTGGAAACTATGTGTTGTTCTCTGAATTATCCAATTGAAGATTTCGTGTAACTCGATGCATACAGGGTCGAAATACTTCAATCTGAAAGTGATCTCTACACGATTCAGAGAATATACATGATTGTTCGATTATTACCACTCACACACACCGAAAGTATAACAGTTACTATATATATTTAAAAGAAATTAATGTTTCATAGAAAATCTCAGTGTTTTGAAACCCGGTTCGACCCGGCCGGGTCAACCGGTTGAACCGGTTCCGGTCGAAAAAACGAGTCATATTAAACCGGGTTTCATATTTTCGAAACCCGGTTAGACCCGCCGGGTTTGGAGTGACCCGGGTCAATCCGGTTCACAAGACCCGGCCGGGTTTCGGTTTTTTCGTGTTTTTTTCTAAATAAAGCATGTTTATTGTATATATTTGCGACGTAATTTTATTTTTACAAGTTATATTTGTTAATAAATAGTTTTTATGCTTAATATATGAAATATTTCACGATTTTTATACATATTTTTTTCTAATATTTGCAAATATTTTTTATTTTGGAAGACCGAGTTGACCTGACGGTCCAATCGGTTGAACCGGTGACCCGATGACTCGATCGAGTCGATTAAAGACCCGGTTTTCAAAACATTGGAAAATCTTGTAAACCTATATTCAGATCATATATACACAAAATACGAGCTAGCTATCTCCTCTCTTTTTACACATGAATGCGTAAAGAGATGTGTTTAGGTGCTGTCAACTTTTCTTGCTCTTATCAGTCATAGCAGCTACTGCTGGTACGTACACTGATGAAAGTTGCTATCTTGTAGTATTTGGTTCAGAAACACATGCATGGCATTATTATTTCTCTACATATTTAAAAAGGTTTTCAAGCATGTAATGAGTATATAAAATACAATATATATATATATACTTTTTAAGACAAGGATTATAAAAATAGTTCCATCTATCTCGTTTTGTGACAAATGAATGATTCAGGACATAAAGCTGAGAATGATGTTTGTATGTTTGTTTACGAGGGTACGACTGTCATTTTTTAATTAGATTCTACTTTTACCATTTGCCCCACATGCATGTTACATCTTCCCCTCACATGATACACAACCAAAATTTATGAAATAGTTGGAACTTTTAACTGAATTTGGTTAGTGGCACATCCACAAGTGTCACTATATCCTTAGGGAAAAACTTTGTGTTATAATTATGCTATAACGACACTCTATTATGTCACTACATGACACGTTTACTTACACTTTTTATGTGTAGGTAAAACACTTAAACACACAAGTTACATATGTTACTAACACGTGCATTTAAAAGTTAAAACCGTGCTTCGCTGCATGCCCAGCATGTGTTGTTATAAGTTCGGTGTGTGTGAGTGGTAATAATCGAACAATTTTGATATATTCTCTAAATCGTGTAATGATCGTTTTTAGATTTAAATGTTTCGACCCAATATGCTTCGGGTATTACGAAATCCTCAATTGAATAATACAGAGAATAACATTTAATTTCTAAAGCACGAGAAACCTAAACAATACACAAAAAGTTGTGTTATTGTTTCTGTTTGGAAGAGATGAAAAACTTGTTATATTAACACAACTGAAAGTTAATTATTTTTGGTTAAAAGCGGTTGGCGTGAAGGGTTACATGTCTTGATAAAGTTGTGTCGTTTGGTGAAAAAATACCGGTTGGAGGAACAACAGATAACACATTTGAAGCACCGAATACACCATTTGGGCCGGAACGCTGCCCCAAACCCCAGCGAGGGTTGGCTTCCCCTCACCCCCCGCCCAATTACTTGGGAGCGGGACCCTAACAAAGGGCTCTGTCCCTTAACCCTGCAAGGGGGCGTGACCCCTTTTGACCTTCACAATTAGTTATGACGGCATCAAGCTAGCTAGTACGAGTGTACATTCGCATCTCTTGACTCAACTATAACTAAAGGCGAATAAGTACTTGATATCAAGTAAGTCACAATTAGATAAAATATAAGTGATGTTAGAAGCATCATCTTCCAACTATCTAGTGAAAGAAGAATAAAAAAAATCAAAGTCTGTATATTTTTTGCAAATCAATGTTGTGAAAAAAAAGTAATCACTTAATACATTATTATTCAAACAAATGCTGCCTATGTTATATACATTTTGGGTAATCAAAGTTGAAATATGTATATATCCTCCCATATATAAAACAAGCTTACCTTCAATTAGATCTCCTCTTAAAACATTTAGAAAATGACACCTGGCAATTAAACTCATCCTATGGACTTAAATAAAAGTTGACTTTTAAAAAGAAACATCCCCATCAATAATCAATTGAGCCTCCAGCAATAATCAGTCAACAAAACTTCCCTCCCCAATCAATATCAACGAATCCCTAACCCAAAAACCTCTCCCATATCCTTTAATCCCTAATTAATCATCAATAAAATCAACAAATCAGTTTATACGAGAACAAATACAATGATCATTATAACAAAATTAAAAGTGAATTCCATTTGTTAGTTTTCGATTTTCTTGAAGAAGGTTCAATTTTAAAAACAGGTTAGTATTCGATTTTCTTGAAGAAGGTTTCTATATTTATTAGATTTGATGATTTGATTCAATATAATGTAGTAGTATTTGAAATATTGTTTTAATTTAAATGTAGGAATGTTTGAAAAAATATGGGATAATACAGGAAATTTTGAAACCGAGGTTTGAAAAAACGCTCTTAATTCAAACATAAGTTATAGGTAACAAACCTCCATAATTATAGCTTAGTTTTTAGTCCTTACCTTTTGTTAATCAAATCATTACGGTCATGGAATAGCCTGGAGTTGCATCTTCTGGGAGCTGAAAGAGCACAAGAAAAGATGATGACCACTTCCAATGCAAAGTACCATCGTTGCTGAAGGTGAGCTTAGTGAGAAAAGTTCTTTTTCATATGAAAAACTGAAGAAGTCTTATTACCATATGTCACGAGGAGTCTCTGCATAAGTAGTTGTTTTTATTTTATCTTCTTTTATTTAGTTTTCCTAATAAATCGAAGGGAAGTTAACTTTGTCATGTTTATATATGTGGAGATTATATATTTCTGGTGTGAGAGTTTGGCAGAAGCTCTTGGTATATAACCACGTGTAATGTGAGAGGATGGTCATACAAGGCTTACAACACGTGATGATATATCCTGGTTGTGCTGGAAAACAGGCTTCTGTTGCTCAAGCCTTGTGGATGATGAGGATACTAGAAGCTTTTATAAAGGTTTACTTTATTTAAGGTTTGTTCATATTAGATTGGAATTAGAAACCTTATTATGTTAATTTCAAGAATTGAAAGTACAATGTGGTGGGTACATTATGTGTTTTTGTTTTTAATTTTATTTTCAGGGCATTTGTTTTGTTTTTACTGTATTATTGGGAGAAACCTCCCCTATATAAAACAAGCTTACCTTTAACTAGATGTCCTCCTAAAACTCTTAGAAAATGACACCTGGCAATTAAACTCATCCTACGGACCTAAATAAAAGTTGACTTTTAAAAAGAAACGCCCCCATCAATAATCAATTGAGCCTCCAACAATAATTAGTTAACAAAACTCCCCTCTCTAATCAATATCAGCGAAATCCTAACCCCAATAACCTTTCCCATATCCTTTAATCCCTAATTAATCATCAATAAAATCAACAAATCGGTTTATACGAGAACAAATACAATGATCACTATAAGAAAATTAAAAGTGAAATCCATTTGTTAGTTTTCAATTTTCTTGAAGAAGGTTCAATTTTAAAAACAGGTTAGTATTCGATTTTCTTGAAGAAGGTTTCTATATTATTATTTGTTTGATGATTTGATTCAATATAATGTAGTAGTATTTGAAATATTGTTTTAATTTTAATGTAGGAATATTTGAAAAAATATGGGATAATACAAGAATTTTAAAACTGAGGTTTGAAAAAAAACGCTCTTAATTCAAACATAGGTTATAGGTAACAAACCTCCATAATTATAGCTTAGTTTTTAGTCCTTACCTTTTGTTAATCAAATCATTACAGTTCAGAGAATAGTCTGGAGTTGCGTCTTCTCGGAGCCGAAAGAGCACAAGAAAAGATGATGATCCATTTCCAATGCAAAGTACCATCGTTGCTGAAGGTGAGCTCAATGAGAAAAGTTTTTCATATGAAAAACTGAAGAAGTCTTATTACCATATATCGCGAGGAGTCTCTACATAAGTAGTTGTTTTTATTTTATCTTATTTTATTTAGTTTTCCTAATAAATCGAAGGGAAGTTAACTTCGTCTTGTTTATATAGGTAGAGATTATATATTTCTGGTGTGAGAGTTTGGCAGAAGCTCTTGGTATACAACCACGTGTAATGCCAGAGGATGGTTATACAAGGCTTATAATAGGTGATGATATATCCTGGTTGTGCTGGAAAACAGGCTTCTGTTGCTCAAGCCTTGTGGATGATGAGGATACCAGAAGCTTTTATAAAGGTTTACTTTATGTAAGGTTTGTTCATATTAGATTGGAATTAGAAACCTTATTATGTTTATTTCAAGAATCGAAAGTACAATGTGGTGGGTACATTATGTGTTTTTGTTTTTAATTTTAATTTTTGAAGCTAGCCGCCCATCGGGCGGGCCTTGAGGTTAGTCTTAACATAAATGATGCTTAATGTTTTTTTGGATAAAATGTTTCTTTGGTAAATTTATTACTCTAAATAAATAAATAAATATAATAGATGAGGGTGAATCCACATCTCTGCCCGTTACATAGAAATAATGCTTAAAGTTGGGCCGAAAGAATCCAAACTTTTATCAACACAAGATATATATGATTTGCCCTTATACATCGTTTTTGACACGTTTTACTTATTGAGTATTGACATATGGTTGTTGATATATGATTTGCTTTGATACTTTGTTTTGGAAAATTAAAAAAAAATTCACTAACTACATTCTCTACTAATCAAATATTTTCGTTCTTGTAAATTTAGAGGTCTACTTCTTCTCAAAATTTAAAGCACCTTAGATGGTAATCACGATGCTCGAAATTATTTAGAGAAAGTTCTTTTAAAGTAACTATGTGGACACTAGTAAATTACTTAGATTGCTTGGGATAAAGATGTTTCTCCTTTAGAGCATGGTGATGTCGGGATTGGTAGTTTTAGAGCAAGCAAGTTTGGTATGCTTGCAAAATGGTGGTGGAGATTTTTTTAACGAGAGTAGCTCACTTTTGTGGAAGATGATATGTTGTATTCATGGTCGACAAGGTGGTTTATATGATTCAATGACTATAAGAAGTAAGTCGAGCCATTGATTTCAAATTGCTAAGCTTAATGAAGATCTAAGTGTTCAGAAAGAAGATTGAAAAAGAAGAAGACACTCGTTTTTGGATAGATAAATGGGTGGGAAATTTTCCCCTTTTTTAGCTTTTCTAGATCAATCTACATTGAATCTCAAAAGAATTGATGTGTTAGTGAGCGTGCACCCTTCTTCAATACTCCGGCTCACTGTTTTGATCATGTAACACCCCCAAAATAGGTCACAGCGGAAAAATGTCCGGGAGTGTTACTTCATGAATATATTGCACAAGATATAAGAGAACAACCTCTAAATGAGTCGTTTGAAAAGTAATCTCGTTGATTTAATTGAAAAATAACATTTGTACCAAGGTTTGCATCATAATGAAAGTCTGAAAATAATACAACGAGATTTGATATTTTGAATGTATGTAGAAATCCATGATTGTAATCTTGGAAAGTCTAGACTCCAATGCACATCAGTTATATCAAACATCTTATTCACCTGAGAAATACATGCTTAAAAGTGTCAATATAAAGTTGGTGAGTTCATAGGTTTATGTAAGTATAAATGTAGGACCAAAAGAGTATAATGTCTGTTGCATCACTCACAGTATTATGAAAAGTGTTTAGTGACTACTGCTTCACCGCAGTATCACAAAAAAGTATTTAACTATTAGTGACGTTCAATAAAAGTAGTGTGAACCACAAGATTTCAAAGTGTATGACTATTGTAACACATATAATATCACAAAATGTAATTACGACTGCACTAAGCTCATGACACTGACGCTATGACTTGTATGTGTGTAATTTAATGCAATTGATAGTCTGTGTAGATGTCAACCCGTAACATCTAGTAAGAGCTACTCACCCGAACGGGGATGTCAATCCCAAATATATCTATTTATAACATTCGCGCTTACACCAAGTAATTAACAGTTCATGATAGTGGGCATTGTAGGTTATCTCTACTAAGGCACGCTACATAATTATTGTAAACATTGAAAAGTTTTGTACTTGTGTCGAATTGTAAAATAAACAATGTATCTCGCCTCGAGATTCGTAAATGAGTATGAAAACGAGTATGTAAATGAGTTTGGAATCAATCATGTAAACGAGTTTGTAAACAAGTTAGTAAACGGATAAATAAACAAGTTTGTAAACAAATAAGTAAATAAGTTTGTAAACCAGCATGTATTCTCCCCCAAAATAGTTCAAAACAAGTAAAATAGGGGCCATGAAACTCACCTCCAGTGAAAGTATTGAATGTAGTAACAATCAACAGGAATGACGTCAGTAATAATCCGGAATGCAACCTAATTAATTATAGGTTGTATAAGTATAGTGTACTTGAAATAATACAACAATGTAAATTATAAAGTTATATCACCACCTAATAATTTTTGTTTAGTTTATAAGTTGAAACAACGTTTTCGTTATGTTCGTCATTTAATGTCTATGTATATGTACTTGTAAAATATTACCTTTGTCTGATAAATAATTATTGTCGTTAACGCTCGATTTACTATTTTTATTATTTTTGTAACGGCACTTTATACATAGTTTGATTGGTTTATAAAATAATATTTATAAAGTTTAAAACATGTATAAATATTATATAAGTAATACTATATTATTCCGTAATATTTTTATAGTCCAAACAGACCCGAAAACACTCGTAAATACTACTTTTAATTCCTATCAGCTCCTATATTTTTATGAAAGTGTGCGGGAAATTTTATATAAAAGTTACATAGTTTCTAAGAAGATTTACTCATTTTTAACACACTTTTAAACCTCGAATCACGCGTTCATGTAGTAACACATCTTTTCGAACAACTTTGCAGTTTTATACTTAAGCTGATTTGGACCTGAAAGCCCTCAAAACACAGTTTTAAATTCTGATCAGATTGTAAAATTTTATAAAAATTTATCAAAACTTAATAGTTACCGGTATATTAAAAAATTCATATCTCCTTCGTTTTAACTCCGTTTTTCACGTTCTTTATATGCACGAAATCGTATTGAGATGAACTATCTTATTATTAGGGTTAAAAATCATCTTGAAGTCCGTGCCAAGACAAGTAGGGTCGGCTGTTTGCATATATGATTGTATATGTTTTATTTTTGTGATTCTCATGCTTTATTACTATAAGTCCTCTAGTTTCTTTTCATTACAACATCATTTATATAACTAAAGTCCACTAATTTATATCTATCCATATCACTTCCATTTTATAAAAACAATTATTTATTTATAAAACTATATAACCAAATTTATAAACAATGAATTTAACAACTAGTTAAATAAATTATCTAAACTATGTAACATGTCAAAATAAATATTTTTATATTCTAACATATTTGTAAATCCTTTTCAACATGTGTATGTATTTACTTGTTTGTGTTTAAGTCTTGATTTTCTTGTAAACTTTCTAAAATATAAACTAAGTGGTGATTTAACTAAATAATAAAGATGTATATAAACCTATAAATGAAATGAAAGTGTAGAGTTTTTGTGTGAACGTTGAGTGAATGAGAAGAATGATGAACACAACTAAACCCTAATTCAAACCCTTATGTTTGATTCTAACCTAAACCCACTTGTATGTTCTTGTAATTTTGCTTCAAAAATCAAACCAAAATGTTTCTTGTTTTCTTGTTTTGAAACCGGACCCAAAGAGGAGAGCAATGAGAGTTTTTGTGAAATTTTAATTTATGAATGAATGAATGAGAAGTGTTAGTTTATTTAAGGTAAAAGGTGGTAAGGCTTATATATTAAAATAATCATTTAGGGAACATGTAGGATATGACTTATCAAAACATGCTTGTGATGTGCTTGGTCTTTGTGGTTGCCGTGTTTTTGGAGTCAAAATGAGACAAAGAGTGGGCTTTGGTGGCTTGTATACATGAGTAAAGGTTAGGGTTTATCTCTTGTTTAAAGGTTATAATAGATTAAGTAAAAATATGTATTAGTAGAGATTTTGTATTTATTTCTTATGTTCTTGCATATATATGGACGATTTTGGTGCAATAGTGGATAGAAAGTTTATAAATTTTGTGTATTGAGTATAAGTGTAGGTATTTGTTGAATTATAGATAGGTGTTAGTGTTTCCATGCATGCATAAATGCAAATTATTGTGAAACGTAAACGTCTTACGTAACGTATAAAAATAAAATAAGAAAAGTTATAAATTATCTTCGTAATAATTATATAACACTTATTTAACGTAAAATTTTATTTGTTTAATGCCGGTTTACGTTGATTGTCGATTTTTAGTTTACGCGATTTAACTTAACGGTTGAAATTAAAAGTAAATGCTCAAAATAAATAGTCGAGAGTTTATTGATGTAAATGACCTGAGAATATGGATTGTTACAGATCATCTCGGCTTAGAGTCCACAAATCGGCTTCCTTCTGCTTCTACTCACCTCTAGTGGCCACCAGGTATGAACATTCGTTGAGCTTCATCTAGATTACCTAGACCAGGGTTGATTTAGAAGAGATTTTAGAGCTTGAATGACTTATTTCAAATATTCATATCTCATCAGAATGTGTTACGAAACGTGTCTTGGATTCTTCAAGAGTTTATACTGTCAAAAGTATGAGATCCATCATTACTAATTCGATGTCCCTTTAGATCAGACTCTAAAAAGGTAGAATAATTTTTTTCCAATCAAAGTTAACGTTGCATCATGGAGATCTAAAAATCAAAGATTACTGTAAACCCTAAACCGACGACTTTGGTTATTTCTATAAACCCTAAACCGACGACTAAAAACCTTCTCTTTAAACCTTTAACATACATCTATCTTTCTTTGGAGTATGATTTGCACTAGTGTATAATCCTTATTCTTTACTTGATTCCTTGTTTTGGTAAAGTTTAATCGCTTTGGTTTCAATCGTTTTTAGGGTTTTATTTTTCTTATCGTTCTAGGGTTTTTTACATACTGAATTGATCGATCTACGCATCCTTGTTTTTGTTGCGTGTGACTTTTAAGGAGTAATGACTGCATTAACCTAAATCGACCTAACGTTGGTTTGGATTTGATTTATACCTTGCTTGCTCATTGTCTAGTGTCGTAGTGCGTAAACCCTTTTATAGGGTTTAATATTCTTGTTGGTATTGTGTAGCTGACAATCGTGTGCTTATTTGTGTTATTCGCTTTTTGCTGGTGTTGGTATTCTGTTGGGTAATGAATTATGTAGGGGTTGCGTTGGCTTAATCGTTTGGATTAATCAGTGTTTGGTTTGTATGTTCTGATTATGGAAAAAAGGTTTTGAGTCCTAAAGGGAGAAGGTGTGGTAAAGGTGTTAAGAAGAAGAAAAATTCATTGGTTGATGATTTTGCCACTGACATTAACCGTGTAAATAAGGCTGCGGGTAGTGAGTCTACCACGACTAAGAACTCGAAACTGGTTTCTGGCACTTATCCTGTGTTAAAAATGATGAAAGATTCAAGTGGGAAACCTTATGAATAAAGTATTGATTTGGCTAATTATCTGAGTATGGTTGGTGTAATTGGGAAACAATCTGATGTTAAGGTTGAATTAGAGAAAAATGGTTATAATAATGGGAATAAAAAGGACTTGAGCTCTATTGTTGCAAAGATTCAGGATATGAAACGCCAATTGCTTGAGGGTAAGCGTGTATTAATGGTAGAGGATGGGTTACCTATGAAGAAGGCAGATGGTCAAATAATGGATCGTTTTCCAAGCTTGGCAAACACCTTTAGTACCTTATATCGTCAACCAATGTTGCTATTGATGGTACAAGCGATACTTTAAACGGCACGAAGCCTGGTTTCTTGCAAAATGTCTAAATGGTAAGCCAGGTAAGAAAGTTGTTAACTTTCATACTTTAATCACTCGGAGCTGATGTTTATGTTTCACTTATATCGATGCTGGTAGTTAATGAGCGGTTTAGTAATTTTGTCTATGGTTTTTTCTTGGCAAACGAGTGGCATATCCGATTGTTGAAAATTATGTAAGAATACTTAGAGTAAATACGACCTGGTTAGAACAATGATGAATTCTAAAGGATTCTTATTCTTCTTCAAGTTTAGTTCTAAATACGAAATGGATGCTATGCTGGAAAATGGCCCATTGTTAGTTCGTAATGTGCCATTAATTCCGAGGAAGTGGTATTTTGATGCAAAATTACTAAAAGAGGATGTGTGTAATGTCTCGATGTAGGTTAAATTCCATGATTTTCTTATTACTACGTTCACTAGGGATGTGCTGAGTGTTATTGCAACTAAACTTGGGACCTCATAGATGTTAGATTCTTATACTTCAGTTATGTGCACGGAGTCATGTGGTAGGTCATGTTATGCAAGAGCTATGATTGAAGACGCAGAGTTGAAAGAATCTCTTGTGGTGGTAGTTCCTAAAATTACAGGTGGCGGGTATATTATGCACACTCTCCATATTGAGTATGAATAGAATCCACCAAGATGTTCTAGTTACAAGGTCTTTGGCTACGTTTTGGATGATTGCCGAAAAAAACTCGTCCAGGTTACTACGAAGATCTTCAAGACCACAAAACAAGCTGTCTGTGAAGTCCAAATTGGTTCAAAGTATCAATTGGTTTATAGACCAAATAAGACTGGTATGACATCAAAGGAAACAAAGGTAACAAATTCTACTAATGATGCTTCTTTTCCAACTACATTAAATTCATTTAAAGCTTTAGGCAACATGGTAGACATGGATGAATAAAGGGATACTAGATACCCTAGTGCTTAAGAGGTGAGTCAAGTGGAGGATAATGGGTGAAAGGATAATCACACAGATGTACCTAGTAGTAGTGCGTGTAATCAGCCTAGTATATTGAAAAGGATGAGATTTTGAAATCGGCAAATATGCCCAGTACTTTGGTCCTGGCATCTAAAAAGTTTAATAAGGTGGTTTTTGAGGAGGATAGTGAAAGTGAAGTGGAGGAGGTGCAAAATGAAACTGCGAATTTTATGGCATCTAAACTTCTAAGGTTAATCAAGGGTTCACTCGTAGAACTGGAGTTGAAAATTCTACCTTGTACGAACAATGGAAGAGAATTATAAAGTGGACCTATATGATGATGTTGATTTCAATACTCTTGGCCTTACCGAAGGCTAACTGACGTTTGTTGATTCTTTTGATATAAATCTTTATGATCTAATTAGATAGACGTTTATAGTAATGATTCATAAGTTTGGTTTGTCATTCTTATGATAGGTATGGTTTGAAGCACAAATGGTTCACTTGTTTCCTCACATATGTGACGGGTTGAGATGTGAGATTCACATACATCATTTGTACTTACCTGTTTTTTGAAATAAAAAAATTTATTAGGGTTAAAACCCTTTACCCAAAAGAAAAATCGAAGATTGCCCACAAAAGCTAACTTGGACCTTAAAGGTATTGACTTGCATTTGGTTCATTGCCCAATTCATGTTGAAGGCATTGAGACGGAAGATCATCTTTTTGTCAATTGTTTTATCGCAAAAACATTTGGATCGACATCCTCAAATGATGAAAGATCCAAAACATAAATATTGACAATTTCAACAATGTGTTCTTGTTAGCAAATTGGGTAATCCTTCCCGCCAATACAACCAAGGTGTTTGATGTTGGGGCCCATGCTACCCTTTGGATTCTTTGACATTTTTGAAATGATTCTTTGTTTTCGGTGAGACATCCATATAATGATCTCATCCTCAATGAGGTAAATCAGCTTACTTTTACTTGGATTTTTAATAGATGTAAGAAGTTTAATCTTAGTTGAATAGATTGACTATGTAATCCTTGTAATGCTCTATCATCTTCATTGTAATCTGTCTAGCTTCTTACTAGTTTAATCTTATTTTGCCGTTAAAAAAATCACCACCCACTAAAATTTCAGATATGTTTGGTGCAATGGGTTGGGGCTGGAGCTGGGGCTTGGGCTTATATTATAAGCTGAAAACTCAAGCTTATATTTTTATAAAGTTGTTTAGAATTAGTTAGAACTAAAGCTTATTAATGTAAAATTGCATAAAAAATACATCTAATTAAATTCACATATCTTTTCAGCTTTCGCGTGATAATCCATTCTATTTAAAGAGTATTTAAGTAATTGATTATCTATAAAGCACGCATAAGCCGTTTTCTAAATTGAGCTAGGGTTTTCGAGGCTTATGACTTTACAAAAGCTAATTATAAGATTATCTTGCATTCTAAACGCTTAGCTTCTTTAAAAGCTCAATGCCTCATAAGGTTTTTATAAGCCAAGCTTCAGTCGGTATGTTGATGAATTTCAGGTAAATCCTAAACTCAGTTGTAACACTGTCATCTCTGAAGACCCATTTGGGATATATAAAACTCTATAGAGGAATAAGGATGCTAATGTAACAGAATGGATACTCTACTCCACAATACCCATCCAGTTTTTTTTAATTTTACCCCGAATTTTGAGGAAAATGTTATAGACAACATTCCTAGAAAACGCTATCTCAACCCAAACCAATCCTACTAAACGTCCTGGCAAACAGAGGAAAAGGCTTCATCAGTTCATGATAATTTCAAGCAAGTGCTCAAGTATTGGAAATTATTGATAAATTGCAATCCGGTAGGATCAAGATAGGGTTATAACAAGGACGGATGTATGAAGAATATAGAAGCCATTATTGGTTCTCAAGGAGATAGCGAAGTTTTTAGATGAACTTCTTGTCCTTAAATATTCAAGGTCTTGGTAACAAAGGCTAAAAAAGTGATCTAGAAGTTGAATACCAAACATAGAGTTAATTTTGTAGCTTTAACAAGAAACTAAATGGCAAAAATGGATCACATTTCTATCAAGGCATTGTGGGGAATTATATCTTTTGATTATGCTTATAGTCCCGTATTGGTTACTCAGGGTGTATTCTTTGCAGCTTGGGATCCTAGATTATCTGTTAAAGATAATTCTAACGATTTTCAGATTCTTTTTGGCGATCTCAAGGTACTTTTGGATCCTTCATCTACACAAACTTTCTTGGTATATCTATCCTATGCTCCATAGAATCTTCACCGAAATAAGGATGTATGGGACTTTATTCATTATTTGAATAGATCCTTGGGATTGAGAATTTGTTCTCTTAGGTGATTTTAAATAAAGTTTCGATTTTGAGCTACGAAAGGCAAGGTCTTTGTTTAATTTCTCATGTAGCGCCAATTCCTTTAATAATTTCATCACCTAGGACGGGCTTGATTGAATCTTCCTTTAGAAGCCACTCATTTACCTGGGCTCATAAATCCGCTTCCAAGATTAGTAAATTGATAGATTACTTATTTCTGACAAGGTTAATTTAATTATGGACTTTATTTCCTTCTATTTTAGCCTTTATAGTCTCCGATTACATCTTCAGATCACCCCGTCCTATCCCATCTTCGTAATTGATTGTTGAATATGGGTCCTACTCCATTTTTTGGTTTTTTCTATTCTTGGTCTTCCAGGAAAGGTTTTGACAAGATGGTTGAAGATTCGTAGAAGAATTCTGTTTGTACGAAATCGAATAGTATCATAAAGTTGAAGAAAAAATTGTAGTCTCTTAAGTCTTCAATTAAACATTGGCTTGCTGTAAATAAATCAAAAGTTGATGAGCATAAGAACACAATATTCAATGAATCGTCTGATTATTATTTGGAAAAGATTTGCGACCAAGGAAGCGTATACGATGATCTGACCTCATGAAAGTCGAATTTGAGCTGAAGGAGTTGCATGATTTTTAACAAGTCTTCATCGCTAGATATTGCTCAAAAGGCCAAAATTTGATTTGAACCCTATAGAGGGGATGAAAATTCCAAGTTTTTTCATGGAATTATTAATAAGAAACTTCTCAGTTGCTATCGTGGAGTATTAGCAGATGGTGATTGGATCGTGGACCATCTCTCTGGTGAAAATGTAATTATCTCCAAGCACTTGCTACTCGCTTTGCTGCCTCGAGTTCAAGTAGTAAATCACATTTGAACTATCAATTGATTTTTTTTACCTAATCTGTTAACTACCCTGATCAAAACGAGGATCTTGAAACGAAATGTATCCTTAAGAAGATATCAAAAGAGTGATTTGGATTTGGTGGTATAGCAAAATCTCCTGGCCCTGGACGGTTACACTTTCTCGAATATTTATCGAAAATACTGGATTTATAATTGACCTCATGATTTCTTAGAGCTGCTGTGTTACTTTCCTTCATTTTCTACAGTCGTTTCCTCTAGGATTAAACATCTTCGTTTATTTACTTTGATTTCCAAATTTGCAGGAGCAACATTGGGTTAAAGATTCCGTCCTATAAGTTGATTGGAAGTAGCTAATAAAATCATCACTAAAGTTATAGAGCTAAAATCGTATTGAGCCTCGATTTATATCCGGAGCTTGTAGTGATTTCATTCGGCCTTTGTTACTAATTGACAATAGTTCTTGACTGCCCGCCTTTATCCTTCTAATGGCAGAAATTATCCTGGTGTTATATCACATGAAGTCCAAAGCCTTGAGTTCTTTAAGATAACTTATGAAAAAGCATTTGATTCGGTGAAATGAATTACTTAGATATGGTTTCTAGCTAATTTTGGTTTTGGCCTCAAATGGCGTAGTTGGATTAAAGGATGTCTTAACTCAGCTATGGGATCTATTCTTGTCAATGGTACTCTAACCTCGGAGTTCAAAATTTCTAAAGGATTGAAACAGGGGGATCCTCTATCTCTCCTTTTTTTATTCCTGATCATAGGAGAAATTTGCATCTATACTTTAATCACGTGGTGAATGCGACTGGGCTTTACAATGGTAATTCAGAATGGATGAAATCTCTCTTAACCTTATCCCACTTGTTCTATGCTTACGATGTTATTTTTGAGTTGGAAAATGGGAATTCATCAAATTTAACAACAATTGTTAACGATTTTTCTTAATGGTTTATATTTGGCTTCGGGTCTCAAGATCAAATACTTAATAAAAGTAAGGCTTATGGGTATTGGTATTTTTCTCATGATTGTTGCATTTCACAGCAAGCTTAGTCTATGGTTGTTCAAGTTCTCCATACCCTTTTAACTATCTTGGAGTAAAGGTAGGTGTGTATTAAATGTCGAGATACTTAGTCTCTTGGGATGACTACGTTTGAGCAAAATTTTCCGCTAACGACTATTCTAAATTGAAAGCTCAAATCCCATCTCGATTGGTGGTCGTCTGTAACTATCAACAAAACTAGTTTTGAGCTCTTTACCGCTATATACACATGTCCAACGTTTAAGGTTCAAAGGCGTTCTTGAGTAAAATGGAATCTAATTCTAGGAATTTTTTCATTGGCGTGGAAAAATTCGGAGAAGCGAAGATGTCGAGTTGATTGGCTGGAATAAAATTTTAGCTTCTAAAGAAAAATGAGAGGTTTGCAGCGTCTAGTTTTTTTGCTTATAATCGGCGCCCATTCTTTTCAAATGGATTGGCGGTTTCTTGCCTAAGGTAGCTTCTCTTGTCTCGATTTATGTCAGCTATATATGGTATTCGTGATGAGCTCTTGACAACATTCTTCTTCCTATTCAACAAATATCCTTGGCTCGACATTGTTAATAAGAAGTCAGCAAGCTTGCCTCTAGAGCAGTGATCTTCTTTTTCTCTTGTAAAACAAAGAAAGTTGGGGAAATGGGTGAGGCTACTTCCTTTTGGAACGATGTGTGGCTTGGTGATTTTCCCTTAAAGCAAACGTATCCGAGGCTGTATTTCCTTGAATTAGACAAACATGTTAGTGTGGCTTCAAAGTTGAGAGCTAATTCTCTTATTAGTTCTTTTTGACGGTCTCCTCGAAGTGGTATTGAAGAAGAGCAACTTCTTCTCCTTATCTCTAATACTTCTTTTGTTGTACTTCATAATATTAGTGATAGGTGGTCTTGGCTGTTAGATCCTTCGGGCGACTTCTCGGTAAAATCGACACGTGAATTTATTGATGATTCCATGCTTCCGAAGACGGATGTTCCTACAAGATGGGTCAAATCTATTCTCATTAAGATTAATATTTTTGCTTGGAGAGTTTCTTTGGATAAGCTGCCTACTCGGTTGAATCTTTCTCTTCGAGGCCTTGACACCCCGTCTATTATTTGCCCTCTTTGTAGTATTGCTGTGGAATCAACTTCGCACCTCCTTTTCTCTTCCCAATTGGCTCGTCGGTTAATGATTAGAGTTGTTCATTGGTGGGAATTAGAGTATCAAGAATTTCACTCATATGAGGATTGACTTCTTTGGTTCAAAAATCTCAGTGTTTCCAAGCGGCTCAAGGATGTGTTTGAAAGCGTTTGTTACATTTCTTGGTGGGTTATTTGGAAGTTTCGCAATCAAGTTTTATTTGGGATCAACTTCCCTCGTTTTGATCTCCTTTTTGACGATATTGTTCGCTTGTCTTTTCATTGGTGCTCTAATCGTTAAAGCTCAAATTTTGATTGGAACACTTGGATGAAAAATCATAGTTCCATTATTTTGTAATCTTTTCCTAGCTCCTTGCTAGTTTTTATATAAAATGCCGTTAAAAAAAAACTTTAGTCGGTATGTATTTCGTAAAAGGACATAACAATATAGTATAACAATAACAGGAAGGGGAAGATAATTTAAATATGTTATCATGTGTCTTATAGTACACCTATAAGCTGATGTTGCACGACATACATATGTATATTATTGTTTATCCTAGTGTACATAACTATTATTGAAAGTTTTTATTTCACCAGCACTATTCAAAACATGATTGAAACTTATGATATTAAAGAAGTTACTCATTATTATTGATGGATCAAATACAAATAAAGCTAAACATTTGATAGTATATTCTAGCATGTCTTAGAGCACTTTTAGTTTTAATGTGTTCACACAAACATGTTTTTTGGTGGTTAATGTAGAAAGTCTTTTAAATCAAGATATCACAATCAATATCGTAACATTACTGATTATGTACCATGCTTTTCAGTACAAGATTACGTAAAACATACACATATGTTTCCTTTTACATATAAAATGGTTAAATAAATAGAGGACCAAAATTGAAAAAAAGGAATAAAAGATTATCCTGGCAGAATTAAGTTGGATTAGAAGTTAATTAGGATTTATCTTGAGTCTTATTATATTTTAGGTTTATCTTTATTTGTTTGATTAGGATTACTATTCTATTAGAAACCTTGTTTGAGTCGTTTTAGGATTGTTAGGTCTATTTAGGCCACGTCTTAGCACATTGTAATTCAGATTTTTCCAGATTATAGAATAACTTTTGTCATGTTTAACATGTTTATTCTTCCGTTCATTAAAGATCAGATCTTTTAGGCTGATTTGCTTAAGCATGCAATTAACCTGTTCACAACGTGATTGTGAATAAAACATGCTGTCTTAAAACCATCTGAAGTAGGACAGCGGAAGGTTTTATTCACAATCACGTTGTGAACAGGTTAATTTCTTAAGCAAATCAGCCTAAAAGATCTGATCTTTAATGAACAGAAGAATAAGCGTGTTAAACAAGACAAAAGTTATTCTATAATCTGGAAAAATTTGAATTACGATGTGCTAAGACGTGATTTAAATAGACCTAACAAACCTAAAACGACTCAAACAAAGTTTCCTAATAGAATAGTAATCCTAATCAAACAAATAAAGATAAACCTAAAATATAATAAGAGTCGAGATAAATCCTAATTAACTTCTAATCCAACTTAATTATGCCAGGATCATCTTTTATTCCTTTTTTTTAGTTTTGGTCCTCCATCATTATCCCTTTCTTGAAAAGAACTCGACCACAAGTTCATAACGGGATTTAGCACCTTGTCCGAGGGAATAGTAGTTGCACATATATTCTTTTCCTTGTTTCTTGTCGAGCACAACATAATCTGATTCTTCTTTTCTTTGGTGGTTGTTACTTGAACTTCACCCGAATAAGGACATAGTGTGAACTTGCGATCTGCTTTAGAAAAGGTGTAGGTATTCTCCTTTCCTTTATACACCACATTCAAGTCAGATTGCCAAGGTCTTCCTAATAAAACATGACAATCCATGTCTACTATATCAAACAAAACTGTGTCTTTGTATTTTCCCATGGCAAAAAGGACCTCGCATTGCTCGGTTACTCTTACCTCTCTAACTACTTTAATCCAACTAATCTTGTATGGTTTTAGATGTTTCTTTGGTGTCAACTTGAGACGAGTCACGATGTCCCATGAGATGATATTCTCACTACTTCCCCCATCAACGATAACGTTGAACACATCTTGGTTAATCTTTCACAGTGTTTGGAAGATGTTGTGTCGTTGACTGTCTTCACTTTTCTTAGTACTAGTAAGTACTAATCGTCGAACAAGACCTAAGAAGGCTTCACTATGATCATCATCATCTTCAAAAACAGCATTAGGACTAATAATTAATCCCTCGTCTTTAGATTCACTATGCGCCTTATCACCTTCAGCTAGGTTAACACGCTTTGTAGCTCGATATTGATTTGAGGTATGACCGACTTCTTGGCACTGATAACACTTTATGCCTACAGGATAAGCATATGGCTTAATAGATGACTTGTACAATGTCATGACAACCTCATCAGGCGATCTCGGATTACAAAAATGATTTGCCATTGATTCTCTGTTGTAGAAGAGACACCTCTCTTTACCTCTTTGGGCATTATGCTCTTGTCTTCCGTTGGCACCTTATGTAGCTTTGTCGTGATTTTAACCATTAGCTTTTCATCTTCTTCTATCACCATGGGTGTCTCTGTTTTAGAGTTATCATCGAGTGAATACTCAACGTGTATCAGTCCGGTGATAGTTGGGTTATCGTCTTGGATTGCCTCATGTTGTGCATCGTGATCATCTTCATCTTGATGATAAGTTCGAACAACTCTAATGAGATCATGTGTATCGAAGGAATTGTGAAGAGGGGAAGCACACGACCGATGTGTTGGAAACCCAATTATTTTTTTCTTAGATAAAAGTTGACTTTTTTTTCTCAGTCGAAAGTTTTTATTTTCTATGGCATCAAAGATTCGAGCCGTTTGTTTCATTTGTTATTGTGATTGGTGCTGCAGTTGTTGTGATAGTAGTTGTAATTGTTGCTGCAGTTTTTGTGCTAGTAGTTGTGATTGTTGGTGCAGTTGTTGTTGAATCCCTTGTAGGGCTTGCAAAAGTGTGGTATTATCGGTCATGGTCACTTAAAAAAAGAAACTTTTTTTTGTGAACAATACGATGCGATGAACAATATGAATGAATAGTAACGATGATTTTTTTTTGAGAAAATAGAATACAGGGATAGATGATCTGGAGTTAGAATTAGGAGAAACCTAATACGATAACTTACCAGAACTTGACGGTTAGAATTCAATAAATCGAATATGATTGTAATCCATTCAATCAATATTATTCAGATTTCTTTTATACGTGTTTTCACGTTTTTAGCCTATGTTCCTACGTGAACGAGAAACCAACCTGGGTTTCTTGGCATTTTCCATTAACCTGTTCATTAGCGTTGGATGTGAACGTAACTATCTTCCGCTGTCCTACATCAATAAATGAGGTTTTTTTCATTTAAGTTATCTAAAGAGAGCGAATATGTTACTCAGTTATATATTGTGAGATGTTTCGTGACCGTTTTCTATTTTTTCCCTTAGAGGAAAAGGTATGGTGACACAAATGCACGCCAAAGTTTAGGTGGCAAGCCTGTTACCACTTATCACTTACCACCCCCTCTTCGTCAAATCCTACGCCAATAGACCAGTGTCACGCCAGTAAACGGGTGTCACGCCAGTAAACAGGCATCACGCCAGTTCTCAATTTAAAAAAATTGAGTTTTGTGTGTGAGTTTAAGTTTTTAATTAGGTATGATGGGGCTCAAATGACATGTAAAAGAGATGTTATGAGTGATGAGGTATTTTGGTGTGCGAATTTTAAAAATATTGATGCTGAGCTGGCGCTTAGATGACACAGAAAATAGGTTTTTAGCCCGCTACCATACCTCATGCTTACTACATGTAAATCACACTCCCTTTCGTCCCAAATTAATAGTTCATGTTTCTTTTTTTGGATATTCCAATTTAATTGTTCATTACTAAAAATAGACAGAGAAGTTTGATTAAGTTTACTATATTATCCATATATTACCCTTATTTGAAATTTTTATTACAAATTTTAAAGAAGAATTTAATTAATCAAATAAGAGTAAAACCGCTATTCTACTAAAAAGTAATAAAGAAAAAATAATAATAAATGCATTTTTTTTAAACTGTGTGTTTTTTGTCGGCAGAAATAATTTTGAGAGCGACTTTATTAGAACCATACAAAATGATCTTCAATAAAAAAAAAGTAGTAGTTGAACCAATTTAATAGCCAAATTTTTATTGTAAAGCTCATCATTTAATGCAAACAATATTTATACTTGTTCCCTAGCTCTCTGATCTACTTACAACGTCACGTGTAAACATCCTGTAGATTCTTTTGGTTTCTTTAGGGTTCATCTTTATAAGAACACAAAACAGATGCACACTCACAAACCATTATTGTTCTCTACTACCATAAACCAAAATCAAAAAGTCTCATTTGTTTTGATCTCTTAAAAGATCCAAACCCTTATCTAGTTTTAGTTTTACCATCAAACCCTTCCAAGAAAACACACACATCTTGCTCCATATATCTTCATTTTATATGAAATTATTCCAAACTCTAAAAAGAAAAATGGCTTTAGAAACAATAATATATCCAAAAGGAGAGATTGGTAATCTTGGATATGATTACTTCATGCAAGAAGAACATGCTTTTGATGAGTTTTTGGAATGTGCTAATAATAGTAATATTACTCATTACCAAGATCAATCATCAAATAATGTCCATGCATATTGGGGTGATTACTATTCTTCACCAGAAAATTGTATTGGTGCTCATGACATGAAACTCGAATTATCATCACCAACTGCTGTGGTGGCAGCCACCACAGCAGTTGGTGCTCGGAAAAAACGAAGGCGGACTAAGAGTGGTAAGAACAAACAAGAGCTGGAGAATCAAAGGATGACTCATATTACGGTGGAGCGAAATCGCCGCAAGCAAATGAATGAATATCTAGCCGTGATCCGAGGTCTCATGCCATCTTCATATGCTCAAAGGGTAAGAACTAAATTTGTATTCTTTCACAATATATTCACTAGTAAAACTCAACGGTATCCAATCCTGTCTTTCACGTGATAACGGAGGAGGTGAGATGTAGACAACTTTATCCCTGCTTTCAAGGCCGGAGATAAGGATCAAAACCTTGACCTCTGTCCTGTCCCAGAAAGAGCGGGGGTTTTCCAATATATTCACTAGTGTATATAGTATATGTATCACAAGTCTTGTGTCTATAGATACTCAACTAGTTTACATGTGGTCTTACTAACTTAATTATGTGATTTGCACACTCTATCTCATAAAGCAACTATACACATGTCGATGTTTATTTGCACTTGTACAATAATGTATGCAAATCAGATATTGATGTGTGCAAATCACCTCCAATAAGATAGCAATGAAATTACGTACCTAACACAAAATAATTACCAAAAAGTGAATGGTGATTGGTGAATTATGTTCTAGGTTTCATAAAGAGAAGGAGGTCATATCACCAATGAACATCATTGCTTGAAAATTACTATTAATGGCGAAACATGATTGATGTTGTTTTGAATGAAAAACTCAATGATTTTATTCGATATGTCCTTTTCATGTTATAGTCGTTTTACATTAGTAAAGGTAAGTTAACCTAATAGATACTCAACTAGTTCATGTGGTCTTACTAACATAATTATGTGGTATTGTGCACACTCTATCTCATAAAGGCAACTATACACACAAGACATGACGATGTTTTTATCTGCACATGTACAAAGAAATGAATCAATATCAGATATTGATGTGTGCAATGACCTCCAACAATATAGCAATGAAATTACGTTACCTAACACAAAAATAATTACCAAAAAGTGAAATAGGTGATGATGGTGAATTATTGATTCTATTATTTCAAAATGAGAAGGAGGTCATATCACCATATATTATATATTAAATTATTTCAGAATGATGTAGAATGTGTTTGGTGTGTTATGAGTTTTTCATCAACATGTTCCAAATTAATTTGGACTACTAGCTAGCTAAGGGTCTATAAATGTTTTTATATGGGTCAAGGTAGGTGCCATTTGTTATATTATGTTTAAATTATTGGTTTAATTTGTTTTTGGAGATAATTACTTGAAAATGTATTATACTTGTTACTTTTTGTTATTGTGTGTATTGAACTTTTTTTTCTTTATTGTATGTACTGAACTTTCAAATTTCGACCTTTGTGTGTATTTTGTCACTATTCTAGCCATGTAAAATGACCATTTTACTCTTCGAATTTTGAAAAAAGTAAGGGTAAAATGGTCAAAAATACACACAAAGGTCGAAATTTGAAAGTTCGATACACACAATAAGAAAAATATAACAAAAAATGACAAGTATAATGCATTTTTTTTATAGTGAAAAGTTTTGATTTGATTAGATTAACTTTGAAACTAACTTTGAATGATTGTTTTTCTTTCAGGGTGATCAAGCATCAATAGTTGGAGGAGCCATAAATTTCGTGAAAGAATTAGAGCAACAACTACAAACTCTAGAGGCTCAAAGAAGAGCCAACAAAAATAGTGTTAATTTCTCTCCATCGCCACAACCCTTTAGTGATTTCTTCTCATTCCCACAATACTCTATCCGTCCGGATGCCAACGACGGTAGTTCATCCTCGTCGACGACCAAGAACAGACTACCCGCTATGGCGGAAATTGAGGTGACAATGGTCGAGAGCCATGCAAACATTAAGATACTTTCGAAAAAACGGCAGAGACAACTATTAAAAATGGTGGCTGGTCTACAATGTTTATGGATCACTATTCTTCATCTTAATGTTACTACTGTTGAGCAAATGGTTCTTTATACTCTTAGTGTCAAGGTCAGTTTCATTTATACATGCATGATATAGAGTTTTTAACTTTTTTTAATACATAAAGGCACTAATTAAGCTTTATTTGTTCTTGTGTTGACAGCTTGAGGATGGGTGCCAATTGAGTACAGTAGATGAGATTGCAGATGCTGTAAATTGCTTGTTGTTCAGAATTGAAGAAGAAGAATCACTTTGTTCTAATTAAGTTCTAATAATTTAACCCTGTGCTTTTTATGATATCATGGGTTGTTATTTTTTGTTGAGTGTAATAATCTTTTAATGTTATTAGCAGTCAAGTAGTATATTTTTCATCCACATATTTGTTCTAGACTTAAACTAAAATTTCTAAATCATTTGCTCTTCAATTTTACAGCACTTCAATTCTAGCTGCAATTTTTATATTTATAAAAGTCACACTGAATTAAAACTTATATAGATTAATGTTAATAAACAACTCATCTATTTGATGATCTCCTATCGGTTTAAATCGGTGGGGAAACTCTAACCCGTGCATAGTTTTGGATGCCAATTGACCCTTTCTTCATGACCAATTCTCAAATAATGAGCATCTGTTGTTGGATTAAACTCATAACATATTTCTTCAAAACCTTTTTTTACTGGTCAACTGCACGTTTACGGTGAGATAAAATGGGACGACCTTTTGCGGTCGGTCGTCCCATATGGCAATAAAAGGGACCTGGTCACCCCACTACGCCGACCGAAGCAAGACCTGGTCACCCCCAACCTTTGCAAAGTTAGGGTCTTCTGCACGACCTTACAATTGGAGGAAGATTTCGTATTAAAAAAAATTAACTCTTTTTTTATATTTTTATTTAAAAAAAAATAAACAATCCCCTATTCACTATAAAATCTCACTTTTTATACCATTTTTAATCACAAAACACATACATTTTATACACTTTCATTATCTTTTTTAAATGGCTTGTTCGATACCACATAGCGACGATGAAATCCAAGCTTTGGTTCAAAAACAAATTGACGAAGATATGGTTCATCAGAAAGTGATTCTGGATTTAGTCTTGCAATTTGATAATGCATGCACAACTAAAGAAGATCTTAGAAAAGCATACGAGAAATGTAATCACATTCCACAAGAGACGTCTTATTAGTTTGTTAGGCTAAACGTAATGGGACGACCTTTTGCGGTCGGTCGTCCCATGTGGCAATAAAAGAGACCTGGTTACCCCACTACGCCGACCGAAGCAAGACCTGGTCACCTTCAACCTTTGCAAAGTTAGGGTCTTCTGCACGACCTTACAATAGGTGGTTCGTCATCACAGACACATGAGATTGGTGATGTATACCTTACTGCGGAAGAGTTACATCAACTACATCTAGATAGAGAAGCCTTAAGAGAAACACTAGAAGAACAAACAATGAATGAAAAGGCACGGGAGGAGAAGATTAGGCAAAAACAAGCTGATGATGAATACTTTATGGAATTTGGGGTGATGAGAATTGATTCAGATTACGAGTCATCAGATTAATAAACTAGAAACTATTTTAGTGTAATGTTGTTTTAATTTAATGTTTTAAATAAAGTATTGTATTTTAAATTCCGTTATTATATTTTCAAATTTTGAATTCCAACGGCTAGTTTTTCATTATAAATACCCCCCACCATCTCCTCATTATATCACACAACTTCTTATCCAACTATCCAGATGGATTCCAATTTCACTAATGAAAATGATCCATGGGAATACAGTCTTGATATAGACGATTATGATCTCCATTTAACACCTGTTATGCATTCGTCTAGTAGCGCACATGTTGAACCATCTCCATACACCCCAAATCCAGTTAGGATAATACCCGGTCCTGCGGGTCTTGTTCAGCGAGCCAGGCTGCTTAAAGAAAATGTATTTATTCTTGATACTGATGGGGCTTTAATGTCGACAGAAGAATATATGCAGAAAGTTGTTGAGGATGTGGGTGAGGATGCTGATTTTAACAGTGGGACGTGGGTTAGCGCCACTAACTATATGAATGCTTTTGGTGGCACTGTAACTGGATGTTTGGGAGACATCGACAACTTTCTTAAAAGGGAAAAACTTGAACAAGTTGTTGCAATAGTGAAGTCTTGTTCTCCGAATGCACTTGAAGATTTAAATGTGACTCTGAAAGATCTATCGGGTACAGTACCTGGAACAATACACTACAAAGTTCTTGATGTGAGTAGTTATGAAAAGGATATTATAGTAGGAGCTGCTATGATACTTGTCAATGTCTCAGTTTTTACTCCTAACCATCAAAGCATTACCTTAACATTACAAAAAGAAACGTGGTTGAGGTTTTCCGTAAGGATACGGTTTCATTAGCTTAACATTATTGTTATTCAATTCCGTAATGTAATTTTCAATTTCGTAATGTAATTTTCAATTCCATAATGTAATTTTCAATTCCGTAATGTAATTTTCAAATTTAAAATCAAACAACTACTATTTCAACGGATACTATTCGAACTATATGTTTTAAAACGTATCTGTGTTGTATTTTTAAATTCCGTCAAGTTCATGTTTTTTATTTCCGTAATTTTTTTCCGTCTTTTCTTCCGTGTATTTTTATTTTCGTATTTTAATTTGTAAAATGTTTAATTATTAATGTAATGTTTTAAAAAAAAAATTATTCGGTGTCCTCTGCGGTCACCACTACGTGTGTTTGATCACTGTGTGGTCTAAAAGAGAGAAAACTGAGTTGGCGCTGACGTGGCGGTGTCCTCTGTGGTCACCACTACATTCAGTCTCAAAAGTTTTGAAAATAAAGTCTCGGGTTTCCAGTTTCAGACGACGGTCGTCGTTCGCAGGTAATGAATTGATATTATCTGATGTTAGTGGTAATGTAACCTAATGATTTGATATTAACGATTTTAAGGATGCTTTGATTTGGTAGATTTTCTTTTGTGTTTGTGTTGGATCAGATGCATATGATAGGGCAACATATAAAAGCATGGGTTTTGCGCTTATTACAAAGGCAATTGTTCAACAAGCTAAAGAAGCAACTAGAATATTTAATAGATCTGTAAGTGCTTCCTTCCTTCTATTACAGACATTAGATATAGTACGAGACAATGTAATAGAGTTTAATGACGAACATTGTAATGTTTTAAGTGCAACTACCAGCATACCTGTGGACTGATTTTTTTTGGGTTAACCGGCTGACATTTTACTACACGTGTATACACTTGAGGATGAAACAAGATTGCCGATTAAAGGAGATGTGGGTTGCACATATTTCTTCTCTAGCAGTTGCAATCGATATTAATAATGCACTACATAATGCAGAGAAGGAAGAAGTTTTAATAGACATATTGGCAGGACGGTGACTGGCGGAACTTGGAAGTGTGGTATAACGGGTCTTGATGCACGCGAGGTATAGTTTTTATAATTTTTTTATGAAACTGGGCTTTTAGATATTGTATAAATGGAACCTCTTTCATTGTGCCATATGTGTTATGCATATGTAATGTAATAATGAGATAATCTCCCCTAGAAAAACCAACGATGAT